>CAUDMG010000908.1:1292500-1455000 GCA_958450375.1 Homarus gammarus | reverse complement strand
CACACCTCCAACATCACACACTCCTGACACACACACCCCCAACATCACACCCTCCTGACCTACACACACACCCCAACATCACACCCTCCCGACACACACACACCCCCACATCACACCCTCCCGACACACACACACCCCAACATCACACCCTCCTCACACACACACACACCCAACATCACACCCTCCTGACACACACACACACACCCAACATCACACCCTCCTGACACACACACACACACACCCAACATCACACCCTCCTGACACACACACACACCCAACATCACACCCTCCTGACACACACACACACCCCCAACATCACACCCACCTGACACACACACACACACACCCCCAACATCACACCCACCTGACACACACACACACACACCCCCAACATCACACCCTCCTGACACACACACACACACACCCCAACATCACACCCTCCTGACACACACACACACACCCAACATCACACCCTCCTGACACACACACCCCCAACATCACACCCTCCTGACCTACACACACACCCCCAACATCACACCCTCCTGACACACACACACACCCCCCAACATCACACCCTCCTGACACACACACACACTCCCCCAACATCACACCCTCCTGACACACACACACACACCCCCAACATCACACCCTCCTGACACACACACACACACCCCCAACATCACACCCTCCTGACATCACACCCTCCCGACACACACACACACCCAACATCACACCCTCCCGACACACACACACACCCAACATCACACCCTCCCGACACACACACACACACCCCAACATCACAACCTCCTGACACACACACACCCCCAACATCACACCCTCCCGACACACACACCCCCCCAACATCACACCCTCCCGACACACACACACCCCACCCCGACACACACACCCCCCCCCCCAACACACACACACCCCCCCCCCCCAACATCACACCCTCCCGACACACACACACCCCCAACATCACACCCTCCCGACACACACACACACCCAACATCACACCCTCCTTTCACACACACACACACCCAACATCACACCCTCCTTTCACACACACACACACCCCCAACATCACACCCTCCTTACACACACACACACCCCCAACATCACACCCTCCTTACACACACACACCCCCAACATCACACCCTCCCGACACACACCCCCAACATCACACCCTCCCGACACACACCCCCAACATCACACCCTCCCAACACACACCCCCAACATCACACCCTCCCGACATCACACTCTCCCGACATCACACCCTCCCGACACACACACACACACCCCCAACAGCACACCCTCCTGACACACACACACACACCCCCAACATCACACCCTCCTGACACACACACACACACCCCCAACATCACACCCTCCTGACACACACACACACACCCCCAACATCACACCCTCCCGACACACACACACACACACACACACCCCCAACATCACACCCTCCCGACACACACACACCCCCAACATCACACCCTCCCAACACACACACACACACACACCCACCCACCACCCAACATCACACCCTCCCGACACACACATACACACCCCCAACATCACACCCTCCTGACACACACACACCCCCAACATCACACCCTCCACACACACACACCCCCCAACATCACACCCTCCCGACACACACACACACACACCCCCCAACATCACACCCTCCCGACACACACACACACACCTCCAACATCACACACTCCCGACACACACACACCCCCAACATCACAACCTCCCGACACACACACACACCCCCAACATCACACCCTCCTGACACACACACACCCCCAACATCATACCCTCCTGACACACACACACCCCCAACATCATACCCTCCTGACACACACACACAAACACACACCCCCAACATCACACCCTCCTGACACACACACCCCCCCCCCAACATCACACCCTCCTGATACATACACACAACCCCCAACATCACACCCTCCTGACACACACACACACCTCCCCAACATCACACCCTCCGGATACATACACACACCCCCCAACATCACACCCTCCTGACACACACACCCCCAACATCACACCCTCCTGACACACACACACAACCCCAACATCACACCCTCCTGACACACACACACCGCCAACATCACACCCTCCCGACACACACCCCCAACATCACACCCTCCTGACACACACACACTGCCAACATCACACCCTCCCGACACACACCCCCAACATCACACCCTCCCGACACACACACCTCCAACATCACACACTCCTGACACACACACCCCCAACATCACACCCTCCTGACACACACACCCCCAACATCACACCCTCCTGACACACACACACACCCCCAACATCACACCCTCCTGACACACACACACACCCCCAACATCACACCCTCCTGACACACACACACCCCAACATCACACCCTCCCGACACACACACACCCCAACATCACACCCTCCCGACACACACACACCCCCAACATCACACCCTCCCGACACACACACACCCCCAACATCACACCCTCCTGACACACACACACACACCCCAACATCACACCCTCCCGAACACACACACACACCCCCAACATCACACCCTCCTGACACACACACACCCCCAACATCACACCCTCCCGACACACACACCCCAACATCACACCCTCCCGACACACACACCCCCAACATCACACCCTCCCGACACACACACACCCCAACATCACACCCTCCCGACACACACACACCCAACATCACACCCTCCCGACACACACACACCCAACATCACACCCTCCCGACACACACACACCCAACATCACACCCTCCCGACACACACACACCCAACATCACACCCTCCCGACACACACACACCCAACATCACACCCTCCCGACACACACACACCCAACATCACACCCTCCCGACACACACACACCCCAACATCACACCCTCCCGACACACACACCCCAACATCACACCCTCCTGACACACACACACCCCAACATCACACCCTCCCGACACACACACACACCAACATCACACCCTCCACACACACACACACCCCAACATCACACCCTCCCGACACACACACACACCCCAACATCACACCCTCCACACACACACACACCCCAACATCACACCCTCCCGACACACACACACACCCCCAACATCACACCCTCCCGACACACACACACACCCCAACATCACACCCTCCGACACACACACCCCAACATCACACCCACACACACACACACCCCAACATCAAACCCTCCCAACACACACACCCCAACATCACACCCTCCCGACACACACACACACCCCAACATCACACCCTCCACACACACACACACACCCAACATCACACCCTCCACCACACACACACCCCCAACATCACACCCTCCGGACCAACACACACACCCCACATCACACCCTCCACACACACACACCCCAACATCACACCCTCCCGACACACACACCCCAACATCACACCCTCCCGACACACACACACACACCCCAACATCACACCCTCCCGACACACACACCCCCAACATCACACCCTCCCGACACACACACACACACACACCCCCAACATCACACCCTCCCGACACACACACACCCCCAACATCACACCCTCCCGACACACACACACCCCCAACATCACACCCTCCCGACACACACACACCCCCAACATCACACCCTCCCGACACACACACCCCCAACATCACACCCTCCTGACACACACACACCCCCAACATCACACCCTCCTGACCTACACACACACCCCCAACATCACACCCTCCTGACACACACACACCCCCAACATCACACCCACCACACACACACCCCCCAACATCACACCCCCACACACACACACCCTCCGACACACACACACCCCCAACATCATACCCTCCGACACACACACACACACCCCCAACATCATACCCTCTCGACACACACACACACCCCCAACATCACACCCTCCCGACACACACACACACACACACCCCAACATCACACCCTCCCGACACACACACACACACCCCCAACATCACACCCTCCCGACACACACACACACACCCCAACATCACACCCTCCCGACACACACACACCCCAACATCACACCCTCCCACACACACACCCCAACATCACACCCTCCCGACACACACACACACCCCCAACATCACACCCTCCCGACACACACACACACACACCAACATCACACCCTCTCGACACACACACACACACACACACACACCAACATCACACCCTCTCGACACACACACACCAACATCACACCCTCCTGACACACACACACACACACCCAACATCACTCCCTCCTGACACACACACACACACACCAACATCACACCCTCTCGACACACACACACCAACATCACACCCTCCTGACACACACACACCAACATCACACCCTCTCGACACACATACACCAACATCATATCCTCCTGACACACACACACACCCCAACATCACACCCTCTACACACACACACTCACACACCCACCCACCCAAACATCACACCCTCTCGACACACACACACACAAACACATACATCATCATCATATCCTCCCGACACACACACCCCAACATCACACCCTCTTGACACACACACACACACACACCCCAACATCACACCCTCTCGACACACACACACACCCCAACATCACACCCTCTCGACACACACACAACCCAACATCACACCCTCTCGACACACACACACACCCCAACATCACACACTCCCCAACATCACACACTCCCCACACATACACACCCCAACATCACATACCCCTAAAATGGAATTAAGACAGCAAACATAAGGAGTGATGGTCTTATTGTGAGACAAATTTGAGTGTTTGTGACTGCTTCGTAGCAAGTTAAATATCAGCTGTTGAGGAGCACTGCGCAACACGCATTTCCACTCCATCTCTCTAATCACCCATACCTTTCTGCTTTTTCACTTCATATTTGAAAATGTTTTGTAATATAATGTTGAAGGGATACAACTTTGCTTATTCATACTTATACTTATCACAATCTATAAAAATAATTTAGGTTTCGTGTTTATTCAAGACATCTTCAGGTCATGAGACCCACTAATCCCCCAGCCAAGAAAGGGTGACCTCACATTCCATCAGAAGGTCAGTAATATGAGTCCACTAATCCCCACCCTACCTCCACCTGACATTGCCTCAGGGCAGGTCAGGTACAGGACACCCACTAATCCCCCACAGCTACATGGGATGGAAAATACCAGTCTTTGGTGTAACACACAGCTTCATTCATGCCTGCTTCATATAGATTTTTAATTTTCAAATTTGTTTTTTCCCAAACTTTTAGATAAAATATTCTGGATTATTATAGGAAAGAAATTGAGTTTCTAACTTATTAGAACTGCATTTACTGACTCCGGTACTTTAGACTCGAGGAAAACATCCCCAGCACCAACAAAGATTTTGGGGAAGTGGGTTAGTGTCTCTGTGTGCAAGACGTCTAGTTTAGACACTCGGAAACTTTTCCCAGTAACCGGAAAAGATTCTGGGGATAAGGAATTTTTTCCGGGTTTGCGAAAGTCGTCTGGTTCGCTGGAAATCTCTCATCCCCGAAAGTGCTCTGCACCAATTGTTCCGGCTAACGGGATATCGCTTTAATTGGATAAGCCTTTAACATACCATTTCTGTATACTATCTATAGTTCAAAGCAATTGACTGTTCTGTCTGTTTCATTTGTGTGAATAGAAAATGATTACAAAATGTTATCCCAGGTAAATAATAAATAAAATGTAATAATATATCATGGGCTACAAATGGGGTCTCAGACTATGATGCACAGTTTAGAAAATTCTGTTAGTTAATTTTAGACAGACTTTTATATAAATAATAGTACATACAATACTTCCTTTTTGTATTTTAATACAAAAATCTATACTGTACATATAAAACTTTATTTGTCAGTGTCGTTTGTAAGCGTAGTAATATTAGGCAGTCAAAGAATATTTAATTGATTAATATCTTCATTTTATCCAACTGCAGGAGTTATTAGGTGAATGTACTGAACATTGTGATGAGGCCATTGATGAGCTGGTGGACACCTATGATAAGCTAGTGACAACACTAGGGTCAGCTGGACTGTTGTTGGCTGGGGCTGAGGAAGGTGCTCCGGAGCCTTTAGCTGCACACATTCGTGCTGCTCCAGAAGTAAAAAAAAGATTAGCACCATTTCTTCTGCATTGGCAATGCAATGTTCAGGAGGCTATAACCATGTGAGATTTATCATTATTATTGTTACATTTCATCATGTTCATCGTTTTATGGCCATTTTCCAATCTTGTCGGGGTTAGCCAGTTTCCAGATGGTAGTTCATTACTGTGGTTTATTTAATACCTTTTGTTTTTACATATCTCATTTTAATACCACTTACATGAAATGATGTACAGTCTGGGAGAAAAGTTCGCTCCTCGTGGTGAAACTGAGTCACAGGAATGAGTCTCTGAACTGACTTACTCTGACTTTTTCATCTCATTTGGAGGTTGATGCCGCTTCATTTTAGGTGGGAGTGAACTTTTGACCCTGACTGTACAGTACTTTGAGAGCAGAATTGGAAGATGTCCCAAAGTATTAAGTACTGTAAAAGCTTTGCACTGTATATTAATTGTGGTGTAATAGGTCATTTTAAGGTTATGGTATATGTACAGTAACAGGTATGATCTTAGGGTTATATGAACCCTTTCACATAATTGACCATACATACCGGTACATCAGCTTCTGACTGTATTGACATAATCATCCTGTATTGGCTTGGTTTTAAAAAGATGTTGCAAGTCTGTGCACAGCTATACCCATCAAGATGAAGGAAAATCGGATGAATTGTGAGTTACCTGTTGGCTGAGCTGTGAAGCAAAGTCCCACAGTGCAACACACACACACACATACAGTATTTATATATATATATATATATATATATATATATATATATATATATATATATATATATATATATATATATATATATATATATATATATATATATATATATATATATATATGTGTGTGCGCAAGTAAAAACTGTAGGTGCGCATGATCTAGGTATATGCTGATAACCACAAGGAAAGAAGAAAACACGAAGTTCCCAAGCGCTTTCGTGTAATTCACATCTTCAGGGGTGAGTACAGACTAAAGAGGAGTACAAAACAAGGTGTATATGTACAGAGGAGGGTGAGACCAGGTCCACAATGGTCAGGTATTAGGTAATGACCCTACTAATCTTTAAATAGCACGGCAACGGTCGGTAGTCAGGTCAGAGGGTAAGGTGACCCAACCTTCTCACCTGGTTACAAATCTTCTTAATTACAAAATTGTCCAGTTTGTACATGCCATTACTCAAATTCATGTTGAATGCTTCGGTATGTTTAATAAGACTAGATTCTATGATGTTCCTACTATCAATTGAATTACAAGGTAATATTGAGGAGGCATTATCCCAGTCAATGCAATGCTTGTTGTCCCTCAAATGAACAAGCAGAGCATTGGATTCCTGGCCTGTCCTAACACTATATTTATGTTGTTTAAGTCTAGTCACCTGTCTGGCCAAAGTAAAACATATTATTATTCTGCCCACCTTAATAGAGTCAAATAGTCAGTATTTTCAACAATGTTTTTACGTGCTTTGAGAATTTGCAGTCCGGAATTCATTGATGAGGAATATAAATATATCTATAATATTGGCTCGAACCTTAAATACCCTAGATCTTTCATAGACAAATGCCTAAACATTACTAAGAAAACTTTTTATAGAACTGATCCCAAGCCCACCCATGACCATAAGAATATCTTAATATTACCATTTCACAAAAATTTCTCACACATTCCTTTACAACTAAAAACCTGGAACGTCAATGTGGCATTTAAAAACTCATGCACTGTTAAACAAATGTTAATCAAACACTCCCCCAACAACACAATTGGTTGCATTTATAAAGTTCCTTGCAAGGAATGTAATATGTTTTACTTTGGCCAGACGGGTAAAGATCTTGTAACTAGACTTAAACAACATAAATATAGTGTTAGGACAGGCCAGGAATCCAATGCTCTGTTTGTTCATTTGAGGGATAACAAGCATTGCATTGACTGGGATAATGCCTCCTCAATATTACCTTGTAATTCAATTGATAGTAGGAACATCATAGAATCTAGTCTTATTAAACATACCGAAGCATTCAACATGAATTTGAGTAATGGCATGTACAAACTGAACAATTTTGTAATTAAGAAGATTTGTAACCAGGTGAGAAGGTTGGGTCACCTTACCCTCTGACCTGACTACCGACCGTTGCCGTGCTATTTAAAGATTAGTAGGGTCATTACCTAATACCTGACCATTGTGGACCTGGTCTCACCCTCCTCTGTATATATACACCTTGTTTTGTACTCCTCTTTAGTGTACTCACCCCTGAAGATGTGAATTACACGAAAGCGCTTGGGAACTTCGTGTTTTCTTCTTTCTTTGTGGTTATCAGCATATGTATATATATATATATATATATATATATATATATATATATATGTATATATATATGTATATATATATATATATATATATATATGTATGTATGTATGTATGTATGTATGTATGTATGCATGCATGCATACAAACGTATGGTGGTTCTTCTTCAATTACCATTGTTTTTACCATGTGGTGTCTTGTCATATTTTTGGTATTTCTCCCAGTTAAAACGATCTCTTTATTCCACCATTAGCTTTAACAAATTCTCTTAATAATTTTGTTGTTGTTGATGTTTATACTGTCAATATATATCTGTTCTTTAATTAGTCTTTTCTACTCTTAACTAATTTTTTAACTCCTGATACTGTGTTTATTTTTTGTCTGAATCCTGCATTAGTTTAGGAAAAATGTAATTTAGATAAAATAATCCAGTGAGGAAACATTCTTACAGGATGTTAGTGAATAGCATTGATGAACTAAAGGGCTGGTTAGAAGGAAAAGAAGTTGTGTTTGGAGTCGAGTCTAACCTAACGCCCACGTCCAACCTGACACTCACACCACCTGTCCGTACCCTCACCTCCACGCTAGCGGATGCTCTTGGACATATTGTCAGAAGGTAGATTAAACAAGTCTTCCAGTTTGATTATATGCAAAACAATTAAAATTTCAGGAAATTGAGGGTAAAATTAGATGAGGTCAACTACTGTGCAGTTGTATCGTATATTACTTGCATTTAACTTTACGCGCCTCACTTGGGGGGGCGGGGGGCAACACAATGAGTGTAGGAACGTATGGCTGGGGGGAGATACATGTATTTTATAGCATTTGAAACTCATTGCAATATAAAATGCACCACACATTTCAGCAGGGAGTATTTAGAAAAAAAACTTTTGTATGTACAGTACAGTACTATATTTTCCTGCAGTAGCTATAGTTTTCTTAAAATAATATTTACAGTACCAGTAAATGTGAGGCAATTAAAACATCCAATAATTACTTAAATACGTAATATATTAGGAGGACACGTTGCTACCTGTAATAAAATTGCAATTCTCAAAACCCCATCCCGCACCCTCCATCACATGCATTGTTACCGTCATCTATTGCCATAGAGCGAGCAGTAAACGAATGTGACCTCTCGAGGAGTGGAGATGGGTGGGATGTCGAAGTTGCATTCTGGACTACAGTAAAAGTCCAAAAATCCGGATTCCAGGAATCCGGACCACCCAAGAATCCGGACTTTTCGAAAACTCAAACTTTTTAAATTTAGCGGGCTTTTGTGGGTTATGTGAATGAATGGAGTTGCTTTAAAAAATTAATTTACATTATTCTAATAATAAAAGTAATTGTAAATTACAGGTAGTCGTCGACTTACGACCTAGATTGGTTACGGCCGCCCGGTCGTAAGTTGATCTGGTCGTAAGTCGGCCTATGTTATAATTACCTTACGTATATTATAATGTGTAATGATAATATAATCATCTTTAAGTCATATTTTATCAACATTTTCTTTGTTCATTATTGTTACGGTCGTCAGGTTTAAGTAAATCACTGCATATTACAGTACAATTGGTTTATTATTTACACAACATACAAAAAAAAAAAAATACAGGTGCAAAACATATAAAACATTTTAGTTGCAAAACATACAAACACATACAAACATACAAAAAACATCTTATTGGCCGCTGGTGCTTGGCTGTGGATCGTCGGGGTCGTCAGCTGGGGCAGCCTTTGGGGTAGCCGGAGGAGTTGTTTTTTTCATGAACATGGTGAGCTTTGTCTGAATTGTTCGTTTCTTCTTCTCCTCGTAAATTTCTTGATACGGACGAAACGAATTGCGTGCCATCCGCTCAATCCTTGCAAATCGTTCGATGTTTGGGTCCATTCCGTCAAAATGGGCAAGAAGTTTATTTAGTAGAGATAAACCTTCTGATAATCCCTTAGTGGTGAACGTCCTTTGTGGCTCCTCCTCCTCTTCTTTATCCGCTGCTTCTCTCCTTTCTTCTTCTGCTACTTTTTCTTCTTCCAATTCGATTAGCTCTTCATTTGTAAGTTCTTCTGATTCTTGGTCTAGCAACTCCTCAACATCTTCCACTTCACATTCCAAAGAAAGATCTTTTGCCAGTTTTACTATTTTTTCCCGAATAACTTCAAGCTCATTTTCACTGTCAAATCCTGCAAAAGTATGAACATAGCGCTTAACACACTTTTTCCAGATGCCATTCATGCACTTCTCCGTCACAGCCTCCCAGGCGTTTGCCAGATTCTTGATACCCATAAGAATGTTGTACTGTTTCCAAAAGTCACGCAACGATAGTTCTGGGTCGGCATCTATAGCGTCTATGGCTTGGGCAAAGGTGGTTCGGAGATAGATAGCCTTGAAAGTAGCAATTGAACCTTGGTCCATAGGCTGCAAAATTGAAGTTGTGTTTGGCGGCATAAAAATCACTTTCACGTCCGGATGAATATCTGACAGATGAGGTGGATGTCCAGGCGCATTGTCCAGTAGCAATAAAATCTTGAAAGGAATTTCTTTCGTCAAACAATATTCACGAACTTGAGGAATAAAACAATTTACAAACCAGTCTTCAAACAGTGCCTGTGTCATCCATGCTTTACGGTTAGAACGAAAGTAAACGGGCAGCGTGTGCTTGTTTACATTTTTCAACGCCCGCGGGTTTTCTGAATGGAAGATTAGGAAAGGTTTCAGCTGAAACCCCGCGATGTTCCCGCCAAGCAGCAGAGTAAGCCTATCCTTAAATGCTTTAAATCCAGACATGCTTTTGGCTTCTTTTTGGATGTAAGTGCGTTCTGGCATCCGTTTCCAATACAATCCCGTTTCATCCACATTAAATATCTGCTCTGCTAGATATCCCTCATCCGTAATTAATTCATCCAGACTGTCAACAAACTTGCGTGCTCCTTCCTCGTCTGCACTCGCTGCTTCCCCAGTCACTCGAACATTATGAAATTGAAATCTTTTCTTGAATCTCTTGAACCAGCCAGTACTTGCTGCAAATTCTTGACTGTAGTCTTCTCCGGCGCGCTCCTTCAAAGTCTGAAATAGACTTCTAGCCTTCGTCTGCACAGTAAAAAGGCTTAACGGTGTCCGTTTCTGGATCTGATCTTCCATCCAAATGTAAAGTAATTTCTCCATTTCGTGGAGAGGCCCAGTCCGTTGCTTCGTTATAACTGTCGCTTGCATGGGTGCAGAACCTTTCACAGCTTCACGAATCCTTTCTTTATCCTTCAAAATCGTCGACACAGTAGAGTGTGATAGCGTCAGATCACGTGCAATCACATTCACTTTCTTACCCCCTTCGTGCTGTTTAATCACCATCATTTTAGTGTTTAAATCAATGGCCTTTCTTTGCTTCTTGGCAGGTTGAGGAGTAGATGAAGACAGTTTCCTCTTGGTAGACATCTTGGGGGGGGTGGTGGTTCAAGAAAAATTTCCAAGACAAAAGAAAGGCACAAGGCAAACAGACACGGAGGGAAGTGTGCTGTACCAGCGAGCGTGTTTGTAATTGAGCGCGGGGATGCGCGCGGCTCCAGCTCCCGGCAGCGTCAGGAGGCTGGGGCCAAAACTGTCGTACCGCCGGTCGTAAAGTCGAACAGACGTAAGTCGCATAGGTCGTAAGTCGACGACTACCTGTATAGGTAGCTAATTTTGTTAGTTTTGTAATTAGCTTGAACTGAAATGTAAAATTTGAGGCACTATAAATCTTTTGTGTGTATGTGTACATGCGTGAATGCCACAGCTGCACAGCGACAACAAACGACCACACGATCGCCACTTTAAAACAAACAATCAAACTGTGACAACGTATGTAATTTTGAGTCCTACTCTTTCCATGTACAGAGTACAGGCCCATAATAATGGCCCCTAAAGTAGATAAACTTCGTTGTGTGAAGAGAAAGAAGAACACATTGAAATTGAGTGACAAACTTGAAATAATTAAGAAACTAGATCATGGTGTGAGCAATACTGTTCTAATGGAAACATACATTGGAAAGTCTACAATTTATGATATAAAAAAGGCAAAGAATAAAATTCTAGAATTCACAGCTTCTTCTGAGCCTTACATTAAAATTGCTGAAAGAAAAAGTTTGCATTGGCCCAAATTAAAAAATCTTGATAAAGTGTTGCACGAATGGTTTTTGTTAAAACGATCAGAAGGTATGGCAATTTCTGGGCCGATGCTTATTGCCAAAGCAAAGTCTTTTAAGGAGCAAATGAACATTGAATCAGAGTGCGCATTTAGTGATGGATGGCTTAGGAATTTCAAGACTCGTCATGGTATTAGACAGTTTGTTTACATTTTTGTGTAGTGTTGACTTTATTTTTCTTTAAAACTGCTCGTTTTGATAAATGAAGCATGCTTTATTTGCTAATGAATAAATTATCAAAATGTACCTGTTCATCTCTTCTTTATTCCTCCTTAAATTTTAATTTTAAAAGTACTGCCTGAGAATCAGGAAAATCCGAAAATCCGGACCGACCCAATCCCCAAGCAGTCCGGATTTTTGGACTTCTACTGTATATCACAAAAACTTTTTTTTAGAAAAAAATTATTTTTGTTCGATCCAGAATGCGACGTCTAGCTTTGATTACCCGAGCCGGGGGTGGAGAGGGAGAGGGAGGTGACATTGCTTAGAAGGCTCCGCTAGCTAAGGTCCACATTATAATTATAAACTTTTGGAATATTTTCCAATATTAGGAACATTTCCCGGAAGGTAAAAAATTTTTATTTACATATCCCAATTACGATACTCACTTTATTCTGATGAAGAAGAAGAAGGTCCTCGTTGTGGAGATTAACTAGGTGGGGGAGGGGACCTCAGTACCACCACATGTGAAGCATCTTTCAGAGATAGATGAAGATAGCTGTTTTGAAAGGTTTTTGAAGATTTCCAAAAGCCCACTTGTTTGATTTGACTGAGGCTCATATGCTGCAGAAAGACCACAGACCCTGCATATTTCCTGGTGTCATGTTCCAAAAATATTTTGCCATGTCTACTTGACTACCTAACTGAGATAAATATTTTGTCATTTGACAAGGAGACAACTTCTTACCATCCTGCGACGAGAATGCATAGGGGCCTCGAGTAGGAAATCTGGTTAACCATTCTTGAAGAATCTTAACTGGGCACAGTATATGAGGAACCCTTGTCTCATCCATTAGCAGTTTTATCCTGATAGGTTGAGCTTGAAAATCCTCCCTTTCATTTTTTTCTTAGAATCTCCGTAGGAAAAAGGGTGACATTTTCCTCAGATAATACCAATAATGATGGATTAATGGAAATTGAAATCAGTTCACTGATTTTCATACCTGTTGCTATTGCTAGAAGGAAGGCTGCCTTCTGGAGAAATCTGTCCCAATTCAGATTTATATTGTAATTAGGCCCCATAAGAAATTTAATACTTTTATCTAGAGACCAAGGTGGGATTCTCTTAGGCCGAGGGGGTCCGTGAATGAAAAAGGATGATCTGAGCATTTGATAATTTCTTGGGTTCAAAGTAACATTAAAACCCCACACCAGAGGGTCAACCAATGCTGATTTATAAAATACAATTGTAGATCCTTGAAGGCCTTTAACTCTGAACAGAAAATCTAAAAATTTTAACACCACTTTTTCTGACAATGTGATTGGAGTCATTAACCTGATAAATTATTGAAAAAGTTTCCAAGCTTTCTCATATTGCATAGAAGTTTTGGGTCTTTGACCTGCTATCACTTGGTTAACTATATTTGAATTACCCAACAATCTATTTAAACATATATTGAGAAACTGCAAGCGTGAAGTGCCAAGGATATCTCGAACTGAGGGTGCAGTACCTGGTCTAGACATCCTTGTTGCAATTGTAGTGGATGCGAGCACCATTCCAACAGATCCAGACACCACGGATGTTGGATCCAATATGGTGCAATTAAGAGGACCTTTTCCTAGAAGGATCTGAGTTTTTGAACCACTTTGGGCATCATTTTCACAGGTGGAAACAGAATGAATTCCAACTTTCAAATCTATGAGTCGAGCATTTCCTAAAAGATTCGATTGTTCCAGAGATGCATAAGTTGGCATCATGTGATTGTTTTGTGAGGCAAAGAGATCTATTTGTAGAGTCCCAAACCTCCTCACTAGACTCTTGAACTTCGATATCTTTAGGGACGATTCTGTTTCCATCGATACTGACCTGAGACAGGACAACGCATCTGCCCAATTGTTTTGTACTCCCGGTATGTGAGTTGCTTTGAGGTAAAGTGTTTGTGTTACACAAAGCTTTGAATTTCTTAATTTTATTTTATTTATTTTTTACAGTGTGAGAAGGGGCCAAGATCTGGTTGAGCCTTGATGATTGAGACAAAACACTGCTGCAATATTGTCCATGGCAAACAGAAATGATATGTTTTTGAAATTTGGGTTTGCCAACAAAAGGAATAGAACTACTGCTAATTCACTTATGTTTATGTGTTTGTCTCAAAGGGAGTTGCTCCACTTCCCTTGACGGAACTCTCCGTTTGAGGAATGGTATCCTCATCCTATCTCGAACGTGTCTGGACAAACGACCAAGTCTGTTTGAGGGGGAACCCAGGGAGATGAACCGATTAGATTGTCCAAATTTGTCCACATGACAGATGAATATTTATCTGAATAGGGAGAGATGAAGCAATATTTTTGTTTCTGTGAAGCAACTTTGACCCCAGATGAGTTAGTTGTTTCTTCTTTACGTTCACAAAGGAGCTACTTTGGTGGCAAAATTCAACAGACCCCATAGTTTTTCCCAATCGTGCCAAGAAACCTCTTGCTTTACGCAAAAGGCTTCTTGGTTTATCACATCTGTTACTTTTGCTTTTGGTAGACTGTCTGGCTGCTTATTGGTGTCCCAATGGAGACCTAACCAATCCAATTTCTGACAGGGTAGGAGATTTGATTTGACCTGGTGGTTTATCTGTAATCCTAGGTTTTCAATTAGTACTAGTGTATGTTGGGTCGCCCTTTGACAGTCTTCGAAAGAGTTTTCTACTATCAGCAAATCGTCTAGATAAGCAAAAATTTTTATGCCCTCCTTCGCAAGGATCTTCCTGGGGATGTTCGCAGTTTTGTAAACACTTTTGGCACAATTATTAGGCCAAATGGCATCACTGTTAATTGATAACTTACATCCCCCACTGCGAACACTAGAAACTTTCTGTACCTGGGAGCAACAGGAATGTGATAAATGGCATCTTTGAGATCTGCCTTGAGATCCAAGCATTGGGTGGAAGTAGATGCTTCAGATGATCGCAAGTGAGCAGCTTGAAACTTTTTTTTTTTATATATATAATGAACTTGTTCAGGACGGAAAGATCTAAAATCCACCTATTTTCCCAACCACCTAGACGATCCAGCTGTCTGGCTTCATTGGGAGGGAGTGGTCACTGTTGTGGTGGAATAAGGTCTCCTTCCACTTCTGAACAAACGGCCACCCCTACTACATCTTGAATTGTTTCTTCCTCTAAAGTTTCCTCTAGGTTGATAATTGAACCTAGCAGCTGGCCCTGTACCCCTGTTAGACCTTCCTCTTTTAAATTTCTGAAAGGTCTTAGGACTCCTGGGAACAGTAATGTGAATAGCTTGCTCAACAGCTGATCTATATATACTTAACTAATGCTTATTCCTCAAACAAAGCAGGAGAAAGTGGGGAAGAACGTAGCAATAAATAAGCACTAACCGCTTAAGCATTATTAGTGGCTTGCTTCCTTAAGTAGGCTTTTAGTTTTAGGGCTTTCAACAACATTTCCTTAAATGAGTTGTACAGGGAATATGGGATCCCTTGTATAGAAGCAGTAAAACATGTCTACTTCTGAACTGTCCTCATATTTCATTACCAAATTAGTCAATAACTGACACATCATGATTGCAGACCATATATCCACTGCCAACTTCGTGAATTTGAACTCTTTCTGCAACAGTGCAAAAGCAACTGGTTTCAAATTTATTTCATAGCTTATGTCAGCATATTTTGGAGCCGATAAATACTGGGAAGTTCATAAAAGGAACTTTTTTTTCATTGCATTGGAACTTCAAAACACTGAACTTGTGATCATTCCAATCTGAGGGAATGAATTAAGTCTTTCATTATGTTAGCCCAGACTTCATCTGTTTCACAGATCATTTTGGGGGAAATATCAGGCCAAGAAATTGTAGTATCACCTTCTAAAAACAATGAATGATGACCCACAGTTGCCTGCTTGGCCTTCCTGTCTCTTTTCAAGTGCTGAGAGATCAGGATGTTTAGAAACAGTTTCATAAAATATCTTGAATAAGGAATCCACAGACTCTGATGTTGTTTAAAACAAAGAAAACTTAGGTCTTACCAATGTTACCCAAGGCCTGTTTGGATCATCCTTACACTCAATGTTCTCCATCAGCTGCGTGGCAGTCGACTGCAGTAAGTCTCAACAGGTTCTCCCTGCTCTAGTGACTGAAGACTATTAGTGAATCTTTCTCATCCTGATTCTGGAATCCATTAAAATCGGGCTGACTAGGTTGAGATTCTTGTCTTAAATATCCAATAACCTACTCTTCTTAGCAGAAGCAGGTTGGTCTAACTGGGGATTAAGTCTCTTACCTATCACCCTTAATTCTAAACTTTCTCATAACTTGGGATCTTTCCAGTGTTTTACATTTAGAATTTTACTCTTTAAGGCTTTATTTCATGTATTTTTTATTTGAATCTTTGATAATTCCTTCTTATTTCATGCAGTTTGATTCATTTAAACTATTTGATCATAACAAACTGCACAATCCAATGGTGAAAACAGGTTGTCTGAGACACAGCTGCTATGATTTATGCGAGCCAAATGAGGATCTAACTTGGTAATCCAAGTGGCTCTACATCCTTGATAATTACATGTAGTATGGTCCCCTTGGGTACTGGGTGAAGCTACTACTACTGAATTCACATCCTCTACTGACGGACAATTCCTTGTATGTACTGTATGAGCTGAACTTTCTAGTCCTTGTAGCTCGTCACTCAACACTAGTTCCCCAGGGACAGTTCCATGGTCTCCTCCTTCATCCAGCTGTCCAGACAACTGTCCTTCTTCCTCCAGTTGCATATCACTCATCTAAACTAGGAGGAACACTATTAGTTACATTGTATCATCATAATAATACAAGGGAGATAATAAAACTTTCTCCCAAACATAATCAATATGACTCCTAACTGTGATATTTTAGTAAGGTATTTGATTTAATATCTCTTGTCACCAGTGTGACAATCATAAACAAGTAACTCACTATATCATACACCTCTCCCTTCTCTTATCTCAATTATCCCTCAGCTCAGTGAACTTAGTGAACTTTGTTACTTAATCAAGCTAACTTCATTTTAGAGCACTTATATTTTGAGGGATCAGCAAGTTCTCTATTTGTTGCCAATCAGGGTGCACAGACATCACCGCTTCAACTAATCATGTTTGAGCGATGATGCCTGAGTGAGCATCAAGTCACCCGGAAGGGTTGACAGTGCTGAGCTGCTACCATAGTGCTCCATTAGCTAACATTGTTCACTATTACCATAGCAAAATGTATTGGGCTGAAAATTCCACCCTGAATGGTTCTCATTTAACTCATACTGATGATACAAGGTTCATCCCAACATAACTCAAGATTGCTAGTAAGACTGGAAGGTCAGCGTCCGGAAGGATCACTGAGACTAGCAGCCTTGCTAAAGTTTGCTTTGAAAGGCTGAACCTGCTACTGAGGACATGACTAAAATAGAGCTATGAAGAGAAAAACTTAACTCTGGCTTCATGCTCACTCAAGCATTATCGCTCAAGCTAACAGGGGAACAGGACCAGCTGCTAGGTTCAGTTATCAACCTCCCAATGAAGCCAGATAGCTGGGCCATCTAGGTGGTTGGGAAAACAGTTGGACTTCTTCCATATGGGCTTACAAGACAATCAAAGGGGGCCTCAAATGGACTTGGTTGAGGCGTGCTCCCCCAGTGTTACCAAAAAGTGGTAAAAAACCAACCCCCTTACTCACAGAATTTGTAATTCAATTGTTAAACAGAGGTGTTATAGAACTTTTGCAGTCAGAGAAATGTTTCATGTCTCGCTTATTCCCAGTCCCCAAAAAAGGCAGCAACAAATTGAAGTGGATTTTAGATCTTTCCGTCCTGAACAAGTTCATTACCAAAACAAGTTTCAAGATGCTCACTTACGAACATCTGGGGCATCTACTTCCGCCCAATGCTTGGATCTCGAAGATGCCTATTATCACGTGCCTAATGCTTACATGTACAGAAAGTTTCTAGTGTTGATAGTGGGGTATGTAAGTTGTCAATTCACAGTGATGCCATTCGGCCTGACAATTGTGCCAAAAGTGTTTACAAAACTGGCAAACATCCCCAGAGAGATCGTTGAGGAGGAGGGCATATGATCTTTTGCTTATCTAGACGATTGGCTGATAGTGGGAAACTCTTTCGAAGATTGTCAAAGGGCGACCCAATGTACACTAGTACTATTTCAAAACATAGGATTAAAGATAAACCAGGTCAAATAAAATCTCATACCATGTTAGAAATTGGATTGCTTTGGTCTTCATTGGGACACCAATCAACAGTCAGTCAGTCTACCAGAAGCAAAGGTAACAGATGTGATAAACCAAGAAGAAGCCTTTTGTGTAAAGCAAGAGGTTTCTTGGCACGATTGGGAAAAATTACGGGGTCTGTTGAATTTTTGCCACTATAGTAGTTCCTTTGGGCACGTTAAGGAAGAAGCAACTAACTCATCTGGGGTCGAATTTGCTTAACAGACAGAGAAATATTGCTTCTTCTCTCCCTATTCAGATTAAGAATCATCTGTCATGGTGGAAAAATTTGGACAATCTAATTGGGTCATCTCCCTGGGTTCCCCCTCAAACAGACTTGGGCGTTTGTATAGACGCGTCCGAAATCGGGTGGGGATACCATTCCTCAAAAGGAGAGTTCTGTCAAGGGAAGTGGAGCGACTCCCCTTGGGACAAACACATAAACGTAAAAGAATTGGCAGTAGTCCTATTCTTTTTGTTGGCAAACCCAAATTTAAAAACATGACAATTCTGTTTGCCATGGACAACAGAGTGGCAGTGTTTTGTCTCAATCATCAATGCTCAACCAGATCTTGGCCCCTTCTAAAATTGTCAGATAATTTTTCAAAGTTTGTGTAACACAAACACTTTACCTCAAAGCAACTCACGTACCGGGAGTACAAAACAATTGGGCAATTGCGTTGTCCCATTTCAGGCCAGTATCGATGGAAACAAAATTGCCCCTAAAGATATCGAAGTTCAAAAGTCTAGTGAGGAATTTTGTTGCTCCACAAATAGAACTCATTGCCTCACAAAACAATCACAAGATGCCAACTTATGCATCTCTAGAACGATCATTTTTTTTGGAAATGCTCTACTCATAGATTGGAACCATTGGAATTCAATCTATCTGTTCCCACCTGTGAAAATGTTACCCAAAGTGGTTCACAAACTCAGATCCTTCCAAGGGAAGGTCCTCTTAATTCCACCATTTTGGATCCTACAACTGTGGTGTCTCGATCTGTTGGACTGGTGCTCGCATCCACTACAATTGCAACAGGGATGTCTAGAACAGGTACAGCACCCTTAGTTCGAGATATCCTTGGCATTTCACGCTTGCAGTTTCTCGAAAGATGATTAAATAGATTGTTGGGTAATTCCAATATACACTAGTTAACCAAGTGATAGCAGGTCACAGACCCCGAAATTCTATGCAATATGAGAAAACTTGGAAACTTTTTCAACAATGTATCAGGTTAACGACACCAATCACATTGTCGGAAACAGTGGTGTTAGAATTTTTAGATTTTCTGTTCAGAGTTAAAGGCCTTCCAGGATCAACAATTGCATCTTATAAATTGGCATTGGTTGACCTTTTGGCATGGGGTTTTAATATTACTTTGAACCCAAGAATTTATCCAATGCTCAGATCATCCTTTTTCATTCAGGGACCCCCTCGGCCTAAGAGAATCCCACCTTGGTCTCTAGATAAAGTTACTAAATTTCTTATGGGGCCTAATTACAAAATAAATCTGAGCCGGGACAGATTGCTCCAGAAGGAAGCCTTCCTTCTAGCAATAGCAACAGGTATGAGAATCAGTGAGCTGATTTCAATTTTCAATAATCTATCACTATTGATATTTTCTGAGGAAGATGTCACCCGTTTTCTTACGGAGATCCTAAGAAAAATGAAAGGGAGGATTTTCGAGCTCAACCTATCAGGATAAAATGGTTGATGGATGAGACAAGGGTTCCTCATATATTTTGCCTGGTTAGGAATTTTCAAGAATGGTTAATCAGGTTCCCTAATCGAGACCCCTATGTATTCTCATCACTGGATGGTAAGAAATTGTCTTCTAGTCAAATAACAAAATATTTACCCGGTCCCGTATCTCAGTTAGTGAGTAAATCAGACCCTGGCAAGAAATTTTGGGCACATGACACCAGGAAATATGCAGGGTCTGTGGCCTTTCTGTGGTATATGAGCCTCAGTCAGATCAAACAAGTGGGCTTTTGGAGATCTTCAAAAATCTTTTAAAACAGCTATCTTCATCTATCTCTGAAAGATGCTTCACATGTGGTAGTGCTGGGGTCCCCTCCCCCACCTAGTCAATTTCCACAACCAGGACCTTCTTCTCCCTCATCAGAGTAAAGTGAATACATTATCCTCATTTGGATATGTAAATTAACATTTTACTTAATGGTAAATGTTCCTAATACTTACAGTATTGAAAAATAATCCAAAAAGTTTATAATTATAATCTGTACCTAGCTAGCAGAGCCTTATATGCAATATCACCTCCCTCTCCACCTCCTGCTCGGGTAATCAAGGCCTTTTTTTTTCTTTTTTTTTTTCTCCTAAAACCCGCTTTTGTGATATAGTCCAGAATGCGACGTTGACATTCCACCCATCTCCACCCCTCGAGAGTTGACATTTGTTTACTGCTCGCTCTAGGGCAAGAGATGACGGCAGCAATGCGTGTGATGGAGGGTGCGGGAGGGGGTTTTGAGAATTGCAATTAAATGCCAGGTAGCGACGTGTATCTGTCTGTTGGTAATTAATGTCTAACTTACTAATTGTATTCTCTCCATGTCTAGTGCCATGTGCTTCCGTCACTGGGTAGAACTAGATGATGGGACAGTATCTCTCAACCCAGCACCCACAGCTGATGATGATACTCTGGCATCATCCACCTTTTACAGTCAGGTGTGTGGTTAGAGAGTAGGAGGAATATTGAATTGATATAATAGAGGTGCTGAAAACTAATAGTTCACATCTTGACTCCTAATTACTTCAGTTATTTTTAAATGTTAAAGAAAGTTGCAGGAAGAATAAGTCAGACTTTAGAAAGGTATAAGAGGGATTTAGAAATACAAGAATTCTCTTCTAGATCATCAGAAGACTATGGGCTATTTATATTCCCTCCATTTTCTCATATAGAGCAACAATACAATGGTAGAATTTTATTTCATACATTGTACTTCACTGAAGGGACACATAGAGTATGGCTCAATGAATAGTAAGGATAAGATTGAATAAAAATACATTTGTGGGCACATAATAAATGTTTTGGGGTGGGGGGGTTAATATCTGTTGAAGTAGAAATTTATTTTTTTGTTGTGGACAAAGTGTAGAATTATGAATTTCAAGGATATTTCCTATTTCATTAGAGGAATTTGCTTGGAAGAGGAATCAGATGCTAATGTGGTGTTGTCATGTGGAAGAACCATTTATGGGTAAATTTATATATTTTTACCCTATTTATCTAATGGCAACCCAGTAGAGGTGGCCATGCTGAGGGATCTAGGCTAATGACCTCTTTTTGATCCCTCTACTGTTTTTGATAATTTTGTCAGGGGCAACTCGAAGCCCCCAATTCCTCCCCTCTCTCCCCCCCCCCCACTTCCCCCCCCCACTCCCCCCCACTTCCCCCCCCCCACTTCCCCCCCCCACTTCCCCCCACTTCCCCCCCCCCCACTTCCCCCCCCCACTTCCCCCCCCCCACTTACCCCCCCCCCCCCCCCCCCCCCCACTTCCCCCCCCCACTTCCCCCCCCCCCCCACTTCCCCCCCCCACTTCCCCCCCCCCCTCTTCCCATGCTCGCTGGCTCCTCCCTCTCTGAGAAATGTTAGGGTGAAAACACTAGATTTTAAGGTATAATAATAAATAATACCTCAGACTAAAGTCAGGATAATATAATTGACATTGCTGGATTCCCCCTCAAGACCAGGAATACTTTGAATATAAACGTCATATATTTTGCACAAAAGATAAAATTTTGGCTCTTTGTAATAAAAATTCTTACATTAGATCTAAAATTTGTATGTCTAATGCAAATTCCATGATGTTTATTTATGTTTAAAATAATCACCATTTTATAAGACTTCCAGCAATGCAAATTATATTCTGGCTGCTTAATTTGTATGAATTTTATGAGCTAAAACAAATATCTTCAGTAAATAAACAAATTATACTTCACCCGCGTAAATGAGTAAATTCAGCGCATAAATCGGGCATCCCGGTTCTGGCAAGGTACCGCGTAAATGACCAAACGCGTAAACGAGAACTCTTTGTTGTCTGTCTTTGAGCCTTTTGTTAATCCATTTCAAAATCTTGCCTGTGATGCCATGTACCTGGAACTTAGAGGCTAGCTGTGCATGAGGGAAATCCATGTACAATACAACATATTCACTGGTTATCCTTGGCCTATGTAGTCTTTTACCATTTCAAGGAACTTGAGTATTTTTGTCAGGAGTATTTCCTCTCCATGAAACCATGTTGTGAGACACTGATTAGACTGTGCTTGGTCAGGTGTTGGATGATGGCAGCTTGCATATATGTGATGTTAAGTTGATCGACCTATAATTTTCTGCTGCACTTTTTCTACCCTTCTTGTATAATTGGGTGACGTTGGCAGATTCCCAGTCCCTAGACACTTTACCTTGATCCAAGGATTTCCTGAATAAGTATCTTAGTGGAGTGCAAATCTTGTTTACCACCTCCTCTATCACCTTGGTCTGTGGTCTGTCCTCTCCAGTGGCTTTGAATTTTTTCAAGCTGACTACTTTCCTTTTGATGATATCTTCTGTAATTGCTATCTCTCTTAATTAATTTTCCTCCCCTGAGGTATAGATTCTCTTAGGTACTGGGATGTTATCCATCATCTCCTGTGTGAATACTGATACAAAGTATACATTTAAGGTATCAGCTGTTTGTCTGTCATCCTCCGAGGCCACGTTGTTTTCTTCCTTTAGAGGGTCGAAAGTATCCTTGGTTTTCATATAACTCCTGGCATATGCATTAAAGGACTTTGGATCATTTTTATTGTTTTGGGCTAATTTTATCTCTTAGGTGCCGTTTGCATGATCTAATTTCCTGAAAGGTTACATTTAGGTCTTTTTTGATACTACATAATCTGCATGATGTTCTGTGTACTAGTATTTCTTCTACAATTGGTATTTTCTTTTGCAGGTATTTCTTGATCTGTGATTCATCCACCTGATCTTATTCATTCTTCTTGTTTTCCGTGGTATACATTTCTCTACTTTTAACTCGAGAATTTCCTTGAAGTCTTGCATTGATTCTTCTATGTCTGACTCCTCATTAGTGATCTCCTCCCGGTTAATTCTCTGTAGTTTATATCTCATGAGCTGGTTATCTCCATGTTTGAAGTCATAGTATTCCTCCTCAATTTCTTTCTCTTGACTTTTAAAGATTGTACAGTGACCCCTCGTTTAACGAACACCTCGGTTCACATAATTTCGATTAACAAACTGCCTTCCATAAGGATCTTCAATTCGGTTAACGAAAAAAAATTCGGTTAACGAAAAAAAATTCGGTTAACGAAGTTCTTACGAATCGACCTCAACATGTTTTCGCTTGCACTGACCGGGCAACCAGCTTTAGTATCAGTCCTCCAATACATTAATCGGTTCTAGGGCTTAAATTCCTTACTATTTTAGTAAATATCAAGAAGTTTATGCTATTCAATAATTTTAAAAGTTTAATGTTCAATTTTTTAGTCATTTTAACAATTATTGAACATAATTGAAGGTAAAGTGACTAGTTTAATGCGCGGCATCCAGCCTCTTAACACAGCAAACAGGAGTTAGTCTCTCTCTGTTTTCACTGGAGGTAACATCTTGCTTGAGACTCTCTTCAACTAAACACTTTTTTTCTGTGTTTCCAAGCAAATTATTGAAATATATTTTACATACTGACCATATATAATGCAGTGCAGTGTTGATTTAAAGAAAATAATCTTGAATTACACCAGAGAGCTAAAATTTTATGGGTGAAATGGCGCCATGGGGTGACTTCTCTTCCACCCCAATGCCTTCTCTTCTTCCTTCTCCTCCACCCCCATTCTAAATCCCATCATCATCATCCAGGAGCCTTCTACATACACACCTCAAAGTAAGTGAACTTTTCTACCATTTTTGTTGAATTTAGGAAATTTTCGGTGAGCTGGAACCAATTACCCAAAACCCATTGAAACAACGGTTTCGGTTAACGAACTTTTCGGTTAACGAACGACCTTCTGGAACGGATTGAGTTCGTTAACTGAGGGGTCACTGTATTCCATCTTAGTATGTATTGGTCTCTGGTTGGAGTTTGTTTTCCCTGACATGGACTTCGTCCACTTAAGCCTCTTCATCCGTAAATACTAAATCTAGAGTGTTGTCCCCCCTTTGTGGGTTCTGACATGTGTTATGTAAGGAATGAGTCTTGAATGAGATTGTGGAATTCTTCTCCCTTGGCTTGTGTGGTATGATTCACCCAATCAATTGTCTCATGATTAAAATCTCCCATGATGAGGGCTTGCACTCTTGATGCTGCCTGGGTGTCTATGAAGTTCTGATATTTCCCCCTCCGAAGCTGAGCACACACCTATACTGTAAGCTTGCTTTTTTGAGTTATCACATCACACCAATAGATTAGGTGATCCCATTTCATTTAGTTTGTTAGTACTGGTGCTTTCAGGTGCTCCTCAACATACAGTAGTACACTACCTCCTCCAGTGGCCTTGTCTTTTCTGAATGGTAGTCGATACCCTGGTGAGTAAAATTCACCCTGCGACACATCTTGACTTCAGACTCGATATTTCTATTGATGTCTGGTTGTTCTTCGTTGATTTTCTGATTATTAAATCAGTCCTATTAACTACACTTCTAGCATTCTTGTACCAACACTTGATTATGCCCTGTTTATATTATTGGCTTCTTTGAAGACTGTGAGTTTTGAGGGTTAGTAGAATCACTCTTTATGTGTTGCTTGGGGATTTTTCTCTTTGGGTTAGTATTATGATTTAAAGCTATAGCATGCACAATATTAACATTATAAGTCAACCACATTTCTTAGTGTCTTTTTGACAGAAGTACATTCAAACATATGCACCCTAAGTAGAGAATGTGTGTGAAATGGATTTGATGTATAGGTAAGAGGGAAATTATAGTTTAATGGCAATATAAGGTACTTTCTATTGGTGTTGGGAAGTTTGGAGTGATACTGTATAACATTTTGCCCTTTTATTGTTATTCTTAACTGCTATTCTTCTTAAATTTACCAGATTTGAATGTGAGAAAATATCTAACAAATTGTATACAGTATATATTTATGTAAGTATATATATATATTATATATATATATATATATATATATATATATATATATATATATATATATAATCAACGACCTCACCAGCAAGGAATCGAACCCTCGACCTACTGGGTGTGACTAGGGAGCGCTTACCGGCTAGGCCACAAGGACACTAAAAGCAGTTCTAGACTCTGTTATATTTCACACAAAGCCTGTTCATCGAGCTGATGGCGCCGTGAACCTCAATGGGAAACTGCCCGTGCCTCGTATGTGGTGTCAGTAGCATTTTACCGAATCCAGCTGGTATGAAACGCGAGGTACATATATATACTTCATTTTTAGTCCATTTAACACGCGGACTTTGAACATACAATCAACGACCTCACCAGCAAGGAATCGAACCCTCGACCTACTGGGTCGAGGGTTCGATTCCTTGCTGGTGAGGTCGTTGATTGTATGTTCAAAGTCCGTGTGTTAAATTGACTAAAAATGAATTATATATATATATATATATATATATATATATATATATATATATATATATATATATATATATATATATATATATATATATATATATATATATATATATATATATATATATATATATATATATATCTTGATAAAATCACACGGGAGAATGGAAACAACGGAGTACCTTAGCTTTCGTCTTTATTCAAGACATCTTCAGAGGCAACAGTTGCCTCTGAAGATGTCTTGAATAAAGACGAAAGGTAAGGTACTCCGTTGTTTCCATTCTCCCGTGTGATTTTATCAAGATAATATATATATATATATATATATATATATATATATATATATAAATATATATAATATATAATAATATATATATAATAATATATATATATGCTGATAACCACAAGGAAAGAAGAAAACACGAAGTTCCCAAGCGCTTTCGTGTAATTCACAGCTTCAGGGGTAAGTACAGTCTGTACTCACCCCTGAAGATGTGAATTACACGAAAGCGCTTGGGAACTTCTTGTTTTCTTCTTTACTTGTGGTTATCAGCATATACCTAGATCACACGCACCTACAGTGATTTACTTGCATATATATACAGTGACCCCTCGGTTAACGAACTCAATCCGTTCCAGAAGGTCGTTCGTTAACCAAAAAGTTCGTTAACCGAAACCACTGTTTCAATGGGTTTTTGGGTAATTGGTTCCAGCTCACCGAAAATTTCCTAAATTCAACAAAAATGGTAGAAAAGTTCACTTACTTTGAGGTGTGTTTGTAGAAGGCTCCTGGATGATGATGATGATGATGATGATGATGATGGGATTTAGAATGGGGGTGGAGGAGAAGGAAGAAGAGAAGGCATTGGGGTGGAAGAGAAGTCACCCCATGGCGCCATTTCACCCATAAAATTTTAGCTCTCTTGGTGTAATTCAAGATTATTTTCTTTAAATCAACACTGCACTGCATTATATATTGTCAATATGTAAAATATATTTCAAAATGACCAATAATTTGCTTGGAAACACAGAGAAAAAGTGTTTAGTTGAAGAGAGTCTCAAGCAAGATGTTACCTCCAATGAAAACAGAGAGAGACTAACGCCTGTTTGCTGTGTTAAGAGGCTGGATGCTGCGCTTTAAACTAGCCACTTTACCTTCAATTATGTTCAATAACTGTTAAAATGACTAAAAAATTGAATATTAAACATTTAAAATTATTGAATAGTATAAACTTCTTGATATTTACTAAAATAGTAAGGAATTTAAGCCCTAGAACCGATTAATGTATTGGCGGACTGATACTAAAGCTGGTTGCCCGGTCAGTGCAAGCGAAAACATGTTGAGGTCGGTTCGTAAGAAATTCGTTAACCGAATTTTTGTTCGTTAACCGAATTGAAGATCCTTATGGAAGGCAGTTCGTTAACCGAAATTTCGTTAACCGAGGCGTTCGTTAAACGAGGGGTCACTGTATATATATATATATATATATATTTTATGAAAATCCATATATATATATATATATATATATATATATATATATATATATATATATGCTGATAACCACCAGGAAAGAAGAAAACACGAAGTTCCCAAGCGCTTTCGTGTAATTCACATCTTCAGGGGTGAGTACAGACTAGATAGAGTAATGCAGAACAAGATGAATATATACAGAGGAGGGTGAGACCAGGTCCACAATGGTCAGGTAATTAGGTAATGACCCTACTAATCTTTAAATGGCACACAACGGTTGGTGGTTGGGTCAGATGGGACAGTGACCCGCCCTCTCACCTGATCACAAATCTTCTTAATTACAAAGTTGTCCAGCTTGTACAAGCCGTTACTCAAATTCATGTTGAATGCTTCGGTATGTTTAATAAGACTAGATTCTATGATGTTCCTACTATCAATTGAATTACATGGTAATATTGAGGAGGCATTATCCCAGTCAATGCAATGCTTGTTATCCCTCAAATGAACAAACAGAGCATTGGATTCCTGGCCTGTCCTGACACTGTATTTGTGTTGTTTAATTCTAGTTACAAGATCTTTACCTGTCTGGCCTAAGTAAAACATATTACATTCCTTGCAAGGAACTTTATAAATGCAACCAATTGTGTTGTTGGGGGAGTTCTTGATTAACATTTGTTTAACAGTGCATGAGTTTTTAAATGCCACATTGACGTTCCAAGATTTTAGCTGTGCCGGAATGTGTGAGAAATTTTTGTGAAATGGTAATATTAAGATATTCTTATGGTCATGGGTGGGCTTGGGATCAGTTCTATAAAAAGTTTTCTTAGTAATGTTTAAGCATTTGTCTATGAAAGATCTAGGGTATTTAAGGTTTGAGCCAATATTATATATATATTTGTATTCCTCATCGATGAATTCCGGACTGCAAATTCTCAAGGCACGTAAAAACATTGTTGTAAATACTGACTGTTTGACTTTATTATGGTGGGCAGAATAATAATGAATGTATGAACACACATTGGTTGGTTTTCTATAAATACTGAACTTGAAAGTGTTACCCATTCTGTGTATCAGACAGTCTAGGAATGGCAATTTACAGTCTTGCTCTAATTCCACAGTGAATTTGATCGAGGGGGCTAAGTTGTTAAGTTGTGGTAGGAAAACTTTTAGGTCCTCATTACATGGCCAGAGACATAATACATCATCAACATATCTAAACCCAACCACCAACCGTTGTGTGCCATTTAAAGATTAGTAGGGTCATTACCTAATTACCTGACCATTGTGGACCTGGTCTCACCCTCCTCTGTATATATTCATCTTGTTCTGCATTACTCTATCTAGTCTGTACTCACCCCTGAAGATGTGAATTACACGAAAGCGCTTGGGAACTTCGTGTTTTCTTCTTTCCTGGTGGTTATCAGCATATACCTAGATCACGCGCACCTACAGTGATTTACTTGCATATATATATATATATATATATATATATATATATATATATATATATATATATATATATATATATATATATATATATACACCCACCTAGACCCCCGACTTACGACCGCCTCAGATATAGAGAGATAAAAAAAAAAAAAAAAAAAAAGAATTTTTTTTTTTTTTTTAAATGACACACGCATTTTGTATACCGAAACGTTTCCAGTTAATGTAGTCTCCATGTATAATTAGAAAATTATGGGGGCCCCATGTGCATTCAGCTGACTACATTAAAGGTTAAGTGCTCAGTCACACTGTATCCATTCCTTATTATTTATTACTTTCACTGTACTGTATCCATTCATCATTATTCATTACTTTTACTGTACTGTATTTCATTGTAGATTTTTTATTAAAAAAAAAAAAATTTTTTTTTTTTTTTTTTTTTTTTTTTTTTTTTTTTTTATCTATGTCGGACTTACGACCTGGATTTGGGTCCCTAACCCCGTCGTAAGTCGGGGTCTATATATATATATATATATATATACAGTCAACCCTCACTTTACGCGGTTAATGTAACCCACAGGGTACCGCGGAATGTGAGAAACGCATAAAGTGAATAACATAACATATGGGATTAAATGAAATAGAGACCTGCTGACCCCCAAACTCCATTTTTTCCAACACAATACCTATGTTCTAGTAAAAGTAACATCTTAATTTTATGATGCTACATGCACACAATTAATACTTAAGAAAAATAGAGAAATACAGTCGCCAAGTTAATGTCCATTCAAATAATGGACTCAACTCCCTCCCCCCTCTTCTCACACTACACTCGCTGGCTCTTCCCTCTATGAGTAATTTTGGAGGGAAAACCAGGTATAGTAATAAATAATAACTCAGACTAAAGTTAGGATAATATAATTGACATTGCTGGATTCCTTGTAAGACCAGGAATATTTTGAATACAAATGTCATAATTTGCACAAAAGATAACATATTTACTCGGAGTAAACATTATATCTAAAATTTGTTTGTCTAATGCAAAATCTATGATGTTTATATTCAAAATGATCATCAAATTGTAAGAATTCCAGCAATGTAAATTATATTCTGGCCGAGTAATTTGTATGAATTTTATGAGCTAAAACAAATACAGGTATCTTCAGTTAATAAAAAAAAAAAATATTCTTCACGACACTATCTGTCAATCAAAGTACCCCACCTTGCCTCCCCCCCTCTTCCAACCGGGCCAGGTGGTCGGTCCGTCCCAACCCTCCCCCCACCCCCCACCAATCCTCCCTTCAAGAGAAAGGTTGGGTGAAAAAACTAGATTTTAACATTTAGTATTAAATAATACTTCAGATTAAGGTTAGGATAATATAATTGACATTGCTGGGTTCCTTGTAAAACTAGGAATATTTTGAAAAAAATGTCATATATTTTGCACAAAAGATAACATATTTACTCAGAGTAAACATTATATCTAAAATTTGTATGTCTAATGCAAAATATATGATGTTTATATTCAAAATGATCATCAAATTGTAAGAATTCCAGCAATGTAAATTATATTCTGGCCGGATAATTTGTATGAATTTTATGAGCTAAATAAAAAAATTATACTTCACCCGTGTAAAGGGGTACACCCACCGGGGAATGTGAGCATCCTGGGTTCTGGCAGTGCACCGTGTAAACGTGGAATGTGGGACCGCGTAAAGTGAGGGTTGACTGTATATATATATTTATATTAGAATTGTGCAAATAAACATTACTTAAATGTTCCTCATTGTGTTTCTTGATAGGAATTTTCATGTTATTAGAAACTGTGTTTTGCATTACTGTACTTAGGTCACAAGTCTGTCTATTGACATATATAAAATTGTACATAATATTTATTAACAGTAAGAAAGAAGACATGAGCCTCTGCTTGTGTGTATATCAATACAGTTTTATCCATTTGTATCATCAGGTGTCTGGTGATCATCGGCTACATACTGCTATTGAGAGCATGCAAACAACATTTTCAAAAGTCATCCGTGAGCTGGACATTGATTTACAAAGGTAATTCAAAAGTAAATGAACATAAGTAGTTTCATTCGTGGAGTATGGCTGGTTGAATTTCTATTTGAATATATGATTGCCTAAAGACGTTTACATACAGGTATATGGGGCTGACAATGCATTTGTGAATTAACTTGCTTTCCACATTTAACTGTTAACATGATTGTAATTGTCACAAACAAAAATTTACGGATTTTAGCATAATACAGTAAAACCTCGATTAACCACCCATATATGGGGGGAAGGGGCCGACTGATAATTTGAAAGGTCGGTTAATGGTAAATAAAGTCTACGGAAATAAAACATACATTTTCAAAGTACCTATCCCGAACCTACCTCATTTAAGTCCCTCTATTCATTTTTGTTCATTTGCCATTCATATTTCAATAGAATTTGCTTTAAAACATTAACCACTTTAGTAAATAAATATGAACCAGCACAGAAACCATGAATAAAAAATGGAAAAGTCAAAGAACATATGTCATCACAAAAATTGTGACCTAGTCCCAGGTTGCTGATCTGACTTTCTACCTCATTTACACACAATTGCAGGATCTCAATTATTTCTCTTACTATTGACAACACAATATACATATAGGTATATTGTTTCTCACTCTTAATTTATTTTTTCATTTTTGCATTTCTTTATGGTTCCTTATTATTATTATTATTATTATTACATTATTGCCATCCAGGCCCCGATGTGGGTCAGTGACCTGTGCCCGGGTGGGCTATTCCCCGTAAAAAAAATAAAAAAAAATAGGGGTCCGGGATCGGCGGTTAATCCGAAAGTCGGTTAATTGAGGTTTTACTGTACTAAAGAATAACCTCCAGAATGTATATGTGATGGTGATGAAATGACTGTGGGGTGACATATCGTGGAACCATCATGGCCCACTAAATGATATATATACAGTAAACCCTTGTTACTCGCAGGTTTGCGATTCAAGCCTCTCCTGCAGCACAGCTAGTCACCCCCACATGCTTGCAGCATTCCCTTTCCCTTGCTTACCCTCATCCATTGCCTGTAATGCAGCATCGCTTGTGTTGTGCTCCAAACCTTAGTGTTTTGTGTGAAATGGCCCCTAATAGACTGCCTAGTGTCAGTGCTAGTGATACTAGTGGAGTGAAACATAAAAGGCAGAAGTCAGTGATGACCCTGACAAAAAAAGTTGAATTATTAGATAAGTTAAAAGAGGGGATGAGTGCTGCCTTGGCTGGTCAGTTGTTTGGTACAGGTGTACTGTAGTGCACTAAGGTAATATAAGTTGCTATTCTCGGTTTTGCCTATTCACACCATTAATGTCGTTGTTAGGGTCCTGAAATCCACAACTTTAAGTGTAACGACGCTAAGTGAAAATGATTTTACCACAGACACAACAATATACAGTAAATAGGGGTTGTTCCTTGGATACATTTCTGGTAAAAATGTTCTCATGCAATTTCTGATTAAAGACCAAAAACTTGTTCAGCATTCTTCCAAGTTAACTTTGCAGCAGATAATGGAGTAACACTTTTAGCAATTTTTTTTTCTTCATTTCTTTTATCCTCTTTCGCCACTGATCGGCTTGTTAGCCACTTGGGCGATCGTACACGTCTGTTACGCACTGGTGGCAAGTACTGGGCATGCACCGGCTCCTGAATGTATCTGAACCTGCTGCAGTGTTTGCCAAGTCTGGTCTTGAAACAGCTTACACTCGGTGCCATCACAACATTCTCCGGCAGGTTGTTCCAAGAGTTTACAATTCTCACTCCGAAAAAAATTTGCCCTCATACTTTTATGGACTTGCGGCTTCTTCAACCTCGAGCTGTGACCCCTTGCGGGGTAGGTGTCTACCAACTTCAGATATGGACACTCGACTGAGTAGTGCCCCTTGAGATGTTGATACATCTCATTTAGGTCACCCCTTGCCCATTTACAGGTGCTCTAATCTCTCCGGATAGCTGAGGACCCAAAGTGCAAGCACCAGTCTGGTGCCCCTCCTTTAGACAATTTCATTCAACTGGCAGTCTCTAGCATTTCTCGGAGACCAGACAGGGTGACAGTCCTCCAGCTAGGAAGTACCTCACTCTTGAAGATAGTTACGAGGGACAGACTGTCTAGATATATAAACCACCTTCTTATAAGACCTAATAATTTAGTTGCTTGATTTAACTTCTTCTCATAATGGCTTGAGAACTTCAGTTCATGGTCAACATACACACCCAGGTCCTTGTCACTTTGTCTCTATTAATGCAGCGTCTTCGTCCCTTGGAACATAAGATACGCCTTCTTCCTGTTGGTGTGTCCCAGGTGCATCTTTTTACACTTCGTGACATTGAATCTTAGCAGCCATTTCTTCAACCATTCTTGAATCACACAGGTTTTTCTGTAGCTCTTTACAGTCTGTTGCTTCTTAATTTCTCAGAATAACTTGGCATCGTCCATAAAAATTTGCATGGAGAAATGTACAGCTCTGGCAAGTCATTTATGAAATAAACAAACAACAACGGGCCCAATTAACTTGCCTGTGGTACCCCGTTTGTTACAGGCATACATGATGATTTTGTACCATTAATCAACAGCCACTGCTTGAGATCATGCAGAAAGTCTCCAATCCATGCTAGGACACTTCCCCGAATCCCATACCATTCCTGTTAAATTCTTAGCCTTTCATGGGGTACGGTTTCAAAGCCTTGGCAAAATGTAGGTACAGTAAGGTCGGGATATATCGCGAGATAGAGACCAAGGATGTTCACTATATACTAAATCGTGATATGGAATTACATGTAATTAATGGGGAAAATAGGGTTAGGTTCGGGAGGCCAATAAAAGTGACTAAACTTGACCTAAAACGGCTCAGACTAAAGTAAGCAGAATATAAATAGCATTGGTGGAATCCTTGCAAGACAAAGAATAATTTGTATGTGGACATCATATATTTTTCACAAGAGATAAAATTTTTAATCTTTTAGAGTACATTTAAGTACAGTACTGCAGTACTAGGGTGTGTTAATTTAGGGGGTGAACTGGCTAAATTGAAAATCGAGTAATTTGGTAGCAATTTATTGTAGTCTTTAAGCATGCAAAACAATATTCTGGCATAAATTTTTTTTTATAATAAGTCCTACCTACACCAAATGGATTTTTAAATGTACATATTTGTGAATTTATAACATAACCAGCGTTTGCACACATGTTACTGTTTCAAGTTTCAAATTATTATATTTTATTATCCGTAGTCTATTTGAAAGTAACCAATGCCTTCATACTCTCTTTGCTTTGGTTTCTTGTCATCAGTAGTCTGCTTGCTATTTGTGCTTTGATGTAACCTTCTCGCCTCTCGTGGCTGTAAACATGGCCCGCTGCTTCTGTGACCATTTTCACACATCTCTCCACACTTGGAGTGTGGGAAGGCCACTTCGGCACCTGCATTGGAGTCTCTTTAAGGTTTCTCAATTCTTGGCTAGTTGGACTTGTTGTCAATGGTGGCTCTAAGACTTCCAAACTCAAGTCAACCAATTCTGACAATTTGGTGGCATTGACGTTTATTGGGGGAACTTTTCTTGAATGAAACGAACAGCCTCCCAACTGGTCGTCATCTATTAGCGTTCCTCTAATCTTTAGAATGACTTCTACAGCCTCGGTTCGGAGATTGGTACATTGACTGCAAAGCATTGCTTGCAAAACTGCTTCTGATCGAGCATACCAAGCGGACCTTCTTGCCACAGGTAACACGATGTCCCTCACTACCTTCCTCTGTGTTCTTACTAGCTGCAATTGAAACAAAAGGTGATTGGGCCCATCCACCCACATAGGATTAAGTTTCACACTAAACCACTGGGGAAGATAAACTCCAATAATAAATTCAACAATTAACCTCAAATTCTTCAGCACTTTGCCCTTCAATTCGTGTTTGGAAATCCAAATCCTGCAGAAACGAAGAGCTGTAGTTAACCAACGGCTGTGATTGACAGGTCCAATCTCCAAGAGAGCCAATGACTGAGGCACTTCTCCTGATCTTATTGCTTGGGCAATACGATAAGCATAGGATTGATCTGTGCTGAGATCTTTGATGACTCCTTCAGACAACGCCGGAAGGGGAGGGCCAACTTCGACCTTTGGAAAGGTTGTATTTATTTCTAGTTGTGTTGCTTCATCCAGCATGATGCCAAGGGGACCTGACCACTTGTTGTTGCTCTTTGTAGGACCATCAAGTTCCTGGATGAGATGACGAAGAGGTAGCTCGCCTGTATGTAAATCACATACAATCCAAACAAGTCTTCTTCCTAGTTTTTTCTCTAAATGCGTCATTACACCCCCCTGCCATCCGGTGTTCACTGCAGTTGAATCTCCACCAACAGCCTGCAGTGAACTGCCAAGTCCTCTCTCCTGAACCCAACATAAAATATGATCAGCATTGACCTCTGCATGTTTCTTCCCTTCTACTTCAGTTTCGGGAGCAAAGTGAAACAAAAACCGACCACCAGGCTCAGAACAGACAAAGTAGTGTTCTTCTTTGATGAGACCTGGAAACTTTCTGTTCGCTCCCTCTACTTCTAACAAAACTTTTGTGTCATCTATTCTTCCATCAAACAAAAGACAGGAGAGCCCTCCCTCGCTTAAATCTTTTTCATGCTGATCAGATATTTCCTTCATTATTTTTTCTTGTGCTCTTCTAATTTTATTATGATCTATCACCAAAGATACATCCTCTCGGCTGATGAGGCCTGCATCTATCCAAGCGGCAGTTGCAATTTCTGCAGCCTCACGAAGTCCAGCATGGTGGCGAATACTAGCTAAAGCAATGTTTGAAATATTTCTTGTGTTGTATTTCATTTTCTTTGGTAAAGGTTCAGATGGCTCTTTGGAACTATCATCTGATGTTGCTTCCTGTTCATCAGAAGAACTATCAAAGAAGTGATAAACATCTTGACACAGCTCTTCCTCTCTTTGGATGGCTTCTTCACTCTTCATTTTCTTCTTTTGTTCCCTCTCTCGGATATGTTCTCTCTTCTTGGCGTTAGCAACCTGCTTCTTTGTTTCTGAATAATCTATTGAACCCATTTGCATACTTCCTTGGCCTTCTGCCTTTGTCCTCTGTGCCTTTATAAATTCAAGCTCTAAAACAGGGATCTTCTTTTCACGAGGACAACCACAATCAATGTGGGAATTATTTTCTCTCTTACCTGAGTGAGAACAGTTGGATTCAGAACATAATTGTATGGAGCACTTGCAGGTCAAAATGTCAAACAGAGTATCAAGTGTGTGCAGAAATTCATTTTTCCTGGCCAAGTTTCCTTTACCAAGTGATGTTTCAACTGCTTTGTGCCATAATTTCGTTAGTTTTAGCTCAATAGTTCGACACTGATTAATCACAGGTGGTTTGAATAGTGCATTAGCTTTTGTCCATTGATGCAGAAGAGGGACTATCATGTCATTTATGAGTTCTTTATCTGTATAGTTCCTTCTGTCCTTTGCATTTTTTTCTCGAAGGAGTAACCCTAATCTTAGCATGTCTCTCACTGTTGGAAGTTCTGATACAGGAAGCTCCTTCCCTTTACCAACTAGCAGGCTCAAGTGGGTTGACAACTGACTTCTTGTCTTCAATTTTGACATCTTCACACTATCTGACAACTAGAAAAATATTTCAATGTTTCATAATTCAATTGTTGTTTCAAAAAATATCAATTTGTTTATCAAAAATGCTGTAACAGAAATAACATAATAATTTCTTAGAACTTAATGTTTTATACAATGATATAAGTAACTGCGACAATCAATATGCCCTACTTACAATAATTAAAATGTAGAATTCGTCTGGTAGAGTAGGTGCAAGTGCAATGAGAGCAAACCACCGTCTATGATATCTAGAAGGAGAGTGAGACGGGCGCCTTATCCTCACGCTTGGTACAAGTCAAAACAAGAATTAAACTGTCCCACACGGAGAGCCTGTTCATGTTCATGTTCTGACATGCATATTGTACACAAGCTATAGAACCATAAAATACTCCATAATCCATATGCTTACATGAGATAAGTTAATATCAAGTGAATAATTCTAATCAAGTCTCATTAATTTGTTGAAATACTGATATTTGAAACTTTAAGGTATAATTGATGTAGGTGAGGGTTATTTCAATTCATTTTTGTTTGCTAATCTCAAGTTTAGACATAAAGAGGCACAATATTTTGACTACCAAATTTGATTTTTAACACGTTGACAAAATTGACACACCCTACTGCAGTACTGTACAGTTTTTCAACTAGTATTTTTGGGGCAATTTAGGGGATTTTTAAGAGTGTTTCTGACTTTATATGGTTTTTGGCTTGATGTTAAGTCCTAGGAACATAACCCCAATATAACTGTATATTGGAAAATGTCGATAATTTTGGTAGTCCCAATAAATTTGAATTGTTTCCTGCCAGATTTCCCTCGCGAAATAAAAAAAATTATCGCTATACAGCTGCTCCCCGACTTACGACAGTGTTAGAGACCCAAATCCAGGTCGTAAGTCGAAATGGTCGTAAGTCGAAAATGCTTAAGTAATACACAGAAAATCTAAAATGGGTGTCTCTTTTTCTTCTCAGCACCACAAAACTCTCACTTTTAAGATTGCCAGCCATTTTAAAGTGAATTATAAACAAAAATTTTGTCTGTGTGCTGACGTTGGGACTCGAGAATACGTAAATTGACAAAATTTTCGTACGACTGAGGCAGGTTGTAAGTGCGGGTGGTCGTATGTCAGGGAGGAGCTGTATTGTTGATATTGCTGCCCTGTTCCAGAATTTGAGTCCAAACATCCAGTACCTTGAGTAATTGTGTTAACAGAAGCATTCCGGCATAAAACCGTGTCGGCAATCCTATACAATGCGGTTTCATAGTATATATTCCATCATGGCATCTTTTATAATGTTCATGGCATCTCTTATAATGTACTCAGGTACTTAACATACTATGATGGTCAGGCTCACTTGTCTATAATTATTAGTGGAGTGATGATTGCCCTTCTTGAAGATGACTCACATAAGCCATTTTCTAGTCACTGGGGACCTTTGTTCATCCAGGGATTTATAGAACAGGGTCTTCAGGGGCTCAGCAAGCTCATTGCACAACTCTCTTAGCACTCTGGGATGCACCTTGTCAGGGCCGGGACTCTTATGGACCTTTAGCTTTGACAGTTTATTCTTATAGTACCCTCTTCTGTGAACACAATGTGGGTCAGTGCTGTGTCGAACCGTCTGTCCTCAAACGCAGGAAGGTTAATCGCATCCTCTCATGTGAACACCACGGAAAAGAAGCTGTTCAATGTCTCTGCTTTATCCTGGTCAGAATCTGTGTAACTACCATCTTCAGGCCTTAGGTCTGATACTCCTACTCACGTTTTAATTTTGACTTAGCATAGCGGTAAAATGCCTTTGGGTTTGGCTTGACCTCGCTTTCAACCAGCCTCTTGAACTCATTTTCAGCCCTTCTACACTCTGCCTTTGCTTGGTTTCTGGCTCCTTCATACATTCTCCTGTCCTGTTCATCGTTTGACCTAACCCATGTCTTGAATTTCTGGGTTTTCTTCGCAACTTTGTCAATCGCCGTATGGTTCATGCGTAGGGGTCTCCCCGTATTCCTAGAGGCGCACTGGGTTTGTCCTTGGTTATATATTTATCGATCAAATGGGTCACTTTACTAGTTATGATATTCAGCATAGTGTCTGCGTTCTTGTGCCTTAGTGAGTCAGGACAGTGGATGCCCCTCATCTCTTCTCTCATCCCTTCGTAATTTCCCTTGTAATATTTGCACCTTAGCCTGGCTTTATCATGAACGAGGTAACAGTTAATTCGGAATGACAACACTACATGGTGACTGGTGTCAACTGGCGCTAGATGTTCCAGTTTGGCCACCATACCCTCTTCGTTTTTTATGATGAGGTCTAGTTGCTTGGGTGTTTCCTTCCCTCTGTAATGTGTCGGGTGTTTTAACTTGTTGGAAAAGAAAATAATCTCTCAGAGTTTCTACATAAAGAACAATAGGGTTATTCATGTCATTTGGGGGTAACTCGTTTCTCCAGTTGATGTCGCCATAGTTAAAGTCCCCCATGATAAGGATGTGGCTAGGGTTGAGCATCACTTCTTTGTCTATTAAGGCTGTTAAGTTCCTTTGGTTTAGTAAGTTACAGTTTGGGGATCTGTAGATACTCCCGACAGTAAGTAAGTCTCCTCCCTTGAATTTAATTTTACACCACTTGGATTCTTCAAAAACATCCTCTCCCTGTACCCTCGCCTGACTGGCTATAAGGTCTTGCCTAGCATAGATAACCACACCCCTCTTGCAAGTTTCTTGGGAAAGGTTCATAAATGAGTCATATCCAGGAATACTGAACTCTCATTCCTCTGGGTCGATTCTCCTATTCTTGTACAACAGTTCTACAAATCCTACAATATCAGTAGTGCTTTAAACTCCTCTCTCTTATCTAGGAATTTTTCAGTATTAGTGTACATGACATTTAAGATATAATTTGTTCTTGGTAACGTCTCTGCTGTTAGTAGTAACTCCGACCCCCCTCCATTCTCAGAAGCTGCAGTATTTGCTAAGTACACTGTATTTTGCAGGGTGTGGTTAGAAATGTTATTGTTTACACGGCGCTTGCTTCTTCCCGGGTGGGAGGTAGAGCGGGTTGAGGGTGTTCCTGGCTCTGTGTCGCACACTTGCTTCCACTACCCTCTCCCTGGATATAACCCATGTACACCCGTCCCCGTTCCTCTTGGACTCCTCTCTCTTCTGCTTCAAGCCCTGTAGGGGCTTCTTACGCTGTTCCCTATGTAATACCGTGCGATCTGGGCGAATGAATACATTCTGAAACGTCTTGCTCTTTGCCAATTTTTTTATGTGCCGGATAACCTCCCATTTCTCCTCCTCACTCACTCGTGTGATCTTGAGGGGGCGAGGCTTGTCCCCCTGCTTTGTCCCCAGCCTCCTCACATCCTGGGGGGGGGGGGGGGGGCGGTAGCTGGCATTGTCAGAGCCTCTGTACAAATATTCTCAATCTGCAACATCATATGTGTTTTCCTAGTCTCCGCTTCATCCGCCTGGCTCACAGGGACTCCATAGACTATTACGTTGTTCATGCACTGGAGACTTGCCTGTTGCTCCTCCTCTCCCTTAACAGTATTTCTGCTAGTTGCCATCTCTTCAACATACTTCTTCAGAATCCCTAGCTGCTGCAGAACCTGCTCTGATCCTGCATTACTCTCTGCCACCTCCCATGGCCCTGCTAAGCTGAGCATAACTCCTCTTCACTACCACCTCCGTTCTATCAGCTACTTCCTCAGTCCTAGCAAGGATCTCTTTCTCAGCTTGTTCAAGTTTGGCAACCAGCAAGGATCCAGCTTCATCTATTTTCATCCCTGGGAAACTCATTTCCCTATGGCTTGCAATCGCCTCTCTTACCTTTATGGTGCAGCCAAGGCAATACCAACAACAGCCTTCATTCTTTACAGCAAGTTGTACCATCCTAAATGTTGTATCTACCTCCAACTTTACCCCGCAGTAATTACATGTCAACAGATTTCATGGTACCGCCTTAGCCCCTGGTTTCTGACCCCCCATGGTTATTGCTGTTTAGAAGGAGGGATGGGGGTGCACAGACTGTACAGATCTACTCAGCCTTAAGCCCACCAGTTTACCAAGAAATGTATATCAGATTGTCTTTTTAATTATAATAATATTATTGATCCTTATTATTACTGTGATAATTGCTTTTAATCTGTGACCTGGTAGCAGGGCCTTAGCATGAAGGTCCCTTTAAAAGCCCTGTTCCGTTGCCTGGGTGTAGGCCATTATGGCTAGTGTCATCCACTAGGCAAGCACAATTTATTGCATCTGAGCAAGTGATATACACCTCATTGGGATGACTTCCTTTATAATCACATCTACTAATTGAAGTCTAAGTAAAGTGAGATATGAAGGTGATTGTGCCCTTATGGCAATTCAGTGTTATTTAAAAAGGAAGAAGAAAAAAACAAATAAAACCTAACTGCCTCCTGTTGGTGTTTTAACCTCCTCGGCACTGTGTGTCCTGTGTTGCCTTGTGAGTTGTCTTCAGTTTTTCGCCTCTTCTTTTTCAGTTCACCTCGGCGATTTGAAGGTATCTATGTGCTATCTCTACGTACACTGCGTTTTGCTATGAATGACGGTTTATACGCCCACTCAGTCATTTAGAAACACACACAAAAAAAAACTTTCTTTAGGGCAGTAATAGAATGCCTTTAAGGATAGCCAAGCCTGTTGATTTTTTTTTATTTTAACTATTATTTTGTGGTTGTAGGCCTCTTGACTGGGCTGCACCTCCAAATAGGTGGAGAATGAGTTTTCAAATATACAATTGTGTCTAGCATTAAAAATCCAACATCTTTTTACACATTCTCATCACTAAGATGATCTTGATAATCTTATGTAATCACCGCTCAATTTCCGACGCTCAACAACGAAGGCCCGAGTGTCAAACACTCTTGTCACAGAGACGCAACACAACCTGACCCACACACTAACCCCCTACGTATAATCTTCCCGATGCAGTTGTACCAATGCGTTGATTTCATCACATGCAACTGGCTAACCTAACCTTCCACCTTGGAGGCTACTATTGGAAAATAAATTACTTTTCTTCTAAAACAAACATCTCTGAATGGCAACATCAATAATTTAACCAGCCAATGCTTCTTCTGTTGCAGTCAGGTGGTGGTGGTACACAAATTGGTCCTCCTAAAAAGTAAAAACAGAGTTTAATATATTACTTGGTAAAGCATACCAATAGTAAACAGCTGCTTATCTGAGTATACGAGGTCTGTCCGGAAGGTATCCAGCCATTGTGAATTTTGTGAGAACTGGTCGCTCGGCCTTGATGTAACTTGTCAGCCACTCAGAGAGGACCGTGCTGCGCATGCATGAACAGTCACACTCCCGTGGGACAACTCAGTTGACAGGCCGACGCCGTTGAGTGAGCGTGGGTACTGTGTGACCGTCGCATTTACAATGACCAAACAATAACGAAGGAGTACTACATCGAAGTTCTTCACAGGCTGAGGGATGCGGTAAGAAAAAAACAACCGCAGCTGTGGGCAAGTGGCGACTGGCAGCTTCATCATGACAACGCGCCTGCCCATTCTTCAAGTCTCGTGCAGGGTTTTTTGGCAAAACCTCGCATCACCCAGGTCTCTCAGCCCCCCTACAGCCCAGATTTGGCTCCCTGCGACTTCTGGCTTTTCTCACAGCTAAAATCGCCGTTGAAAGGGAGGAGATTTCAGACCGTGGACAAGATTAAGGAGAATGCGACGAAGTAGCTGATGAAGATCCCGAAAGAGGACTTTGCAGACTGTTTTGAAAAGTGGAAGGGACGCTGGGAGACGTGTGAGAGGTCCCAAGGGGAGTACTTTGAAGGGGACTAAGGCGCCATTGTCCTAGATAAGCAATATTTTTTTTAATAGTAAATGGCTGGATACTTTCCGGACAGACCTCGTATGCGAGATCACAGAGTGCTGTTGTCTATAAATATATGATTAAAATTACAAAATGTATGAAGACTGTCATGACAGTCAATGTAAACTAAGATGATTGAAAGCCAAGGTTAGGTTAGGTTAGGTTAGGTAAGGCTGCCAAGGCTGCCAAGGTTTTAACCACTGATATGAGAGTAACCTTTATGTTAATATCTAATCAGGAGTAGGAAACTTTACTAGCAATCTAGGTTCCTGCTCTCTTCTAAGGCATTTATGGTATAATACAGTAGGTTAGATTTGGTGACCAAGAGATTAACTGAGAAATTTCGCTTACAGTAATGACATAAGAAAATGTTTTAACAGTGTACAGTACATGATAATGTTTTGCTACTTCCAATTACCAACAATATTGTTTGTTCAAAGTGGGCAGGGCTTGAAGGAGAGGAAACATGTGGGGTAAAATACTGTAAAGAACACCAAAGAAACCTTTAAAAACCTTAACTAACTTCTAAAAACCCTAAAACTTTGAAGGACTTACATTATTCTTCTTGTTTACTGTGTTGATGTAGTTTTTGTTGTTCAGGTAATGGTGGATGTCAAGATGATCATAAGTGCACCCTGCGGGGTCTAATTTTGTTATGCCATGATTTGCTTACGTCCCCTACTCAATTATGTATTAGTCGCAGTGATTGGCCAAGAGAAGACACACAACTGCCACCTGTCGGCATTTTGAGAACACCACAACTCAGTCTTGAACCAGTAGTGAATTGCTCTTGCGGTAGTTCGTTTGGACTTCAGATCTCCTGGAAGTTACTAACTTCGTAACTCAGCAGTGTTAGTGAATCTGGGCCAAGGTCATGAATTTAATTTGAAAGAATATTAGCCAAGTTTGGCTGCATCATGAGGCATGCAGATTTCCATTGTCTACTGAAAATATTATAGTACAGTACTGTACTGTAATGGTGATAATTTTAATAAAATATTTATATTGGGTAGGTGTAATAATCCCCAAAAGTTTCATGCTTGTAACTTAACAATGCTTGTTTCCTTTAATGCAGTTGGTATGCTTATGAACATGTCTGGCGTCGTGACAAAGCTGGAACAGTGTCTAGGTTCTGCAAAAGCAGCCCTTCTGTTAAAGAATATGATGACAAACTGAGGTTCTATACTCATCTTGCCTCGGAACTCTCCCAGGCATCACAAGAAGTAACTCATGGCTGTGTAAGGTATGGCTGTAAAAGTTAGACTTGTTTGTTTAAATAAAAATAGCAATTTTATGAATAATAATTTGGTTTTCTTTTTTGACAAAAAGATGAATCGCATTCCATAAAAAAATAAAAGCGATGTTCAAAAAATTATCGAAAAAGAAAAAGTTTCTTCATTTATCCTTTTCTTCAATTGATTGTCTGTTTTCTTTTGCCACATTTTAAAGTTCATTTGATCTGCAGTGTATGTTCATAATTTAATAAGAGTGTTGAAAAGATTATTACCCAGTACTGTACTTTATCCTCTTCATCATTGTGTCTTCTTAATTTACTAGCTCTGAGAATTTCAATGAACAGATTTTCAGGAAAATTTATGTGCACTGTACTATATATGTTTCCTATTTTGTGAGTGGAGGAAAAACACTCATAGAAAATATATACACTGATAAATTTTTGATGACTTTTTTTTTTAGTTTGGATGTGCGATTACTGGTGAGTCAGATAGTAAGTCATGCTATGGATTGGGTGAAGCTACTAGGTAGTGGATTACTGCAGGAAGCACGTTCCCGTCTTCAGCATGTTCTTCATCAGGTCACAGTAAGTTTCGTCAGAGTTTTTGTAAAACTACAGATAGTGGGACATTGTTTTATGGAATGTATAATTCTCAGAGTATAAATTTAAAGGAAAGTTTCCAGATGTATGAAAGGATGCCTTGGTAAGTGAACGTATAATTGATGTTCATGGGGTAAATATGCCTCGGATTGTAAAATCCAAAGGCCTTCATATTGGTCACACATGACTGACTCGTGTTCTTTTAATGGAGAGTGTACCCCCTCCACTATGTGATGACTGTCTGGTCCCATTGACTGTTTGACACCTCCTGGTGGAGTGCCTCAATCTCAGAGTTCTTCGTTGTAAGCACCTTCCCCAGTGCCGGGAAGGAGACGGGTCTTTTTGCCTCTCTTTGGTGCTGGGGGTGGGGGGGTGAGTATGGTTTTACGAAAGTTCTATGTTATTTAATACTTACGTTTTTAATTTTGCATTATTTGATTTTAGTCTTTTAAGCCTTTAATGTATTTAAAGTGACATATGACCTAAGCTCTTGCTTCGCCAGGGATGTAGTTACCGCAATAAAATTTTTTTTTAGATCTTCCTGTAGTTTTGCCTAGTCATCATCAGATTTAATTATACGCCCTATTTTAGTGTTGTCAGCAAATTTACTTAAGTTGCTGTCTACGCCTATATCTATGTCATTTATGTATACAGTGGTCCCTCAGTTAACGAACAAAATTCGTTCCACAGAGTCGTTCGTTAACCGAATCCATAATTTTAATGGGATATTGGGTAATTGGTTCCAGCTCAAAGAAAAGTACATACAAAGTAAAGCCAAAAATGCATAAAGTCAGAAACACTCCTATAATCGCCCTTATATATATATATATATATATATATATATATATATATATATATATATATATATATATATATATATATATATATACATACAGACAGACAGTCGACCCTCGTTAATTCGGTCTAATAGGGGGGGAAGGGTGTCCGTTTTAGCCGATTGTCCGAATTAACCGATTTAGGGGCTAATATTGCATTATATTTCAAAGTCATTGTTTTCGTCACGATTTTATCCCACTCTCCACTGTAATACGTACGTCATTTCAGCAAAAATATTACATTTCCATGAATGTATTATATCAAGCACAGTATGAATAGAATATCATTGTAATATAACAGTATTTTAACCGAAAACTAGTAAAAAAACGAATAACATCTCAAGAACATCGGAAGCTTAGGTAAAGTCTTTTGTTTTCGTCATGTATTTTATCCTATTTTACATTAAAATACATCCCGTTTCAGCAAAACTACTATTTATTTCCGAGAATATATTCATTCAGGCGCAGTTTAGGTAAAATATACGTGTGATGTAACAGCTTTTTAACTGAAAACTATTCAAAAAACACGTACCCTCTAGTCCTGTTCAAGGAGAGGACTGGGAGAAGCTGTTTGGTGCTGCAGACGATGGCAAGGAAAATGATTTTGATGGATTTGAATGAAAATATTCAGAAATATGGTATCGTAGTATTTATTCAAGTCAATTGGGATAGAATATTATTGTAATACAACAGTTTTTTAACTGAAAACCAATCGAAAAGCGATTACGGTAACATCTTTTGAACGAAAGAAAGCGAAAGTCATTGTTTTCGTCACGATTTTATCCCACTTTCCACTGTAATACGTACGTCATTTCAGCAAAAATATTACATTTCCGTGAATGCATTATATCAAGCACAGTATGAGTAGAATACCATTGTAATATAACAGTATTTTAACCAAAAACTATTAAAAAAAAACGAGTAACTTCCCTTGAACATCAGAAGGTTAGGTAAAATCTTTTGTTTTCGTCATGTATTTTATCCTATTTTACATTAAAATACATCACGTTTCAGCAAAACTACTATTTTTTTCCGAGAATATATTCTTTCAGGCACAGTTAAGTTAAAATATACATGTGATGTAACAGTTTTTTAATTGAAAACGATTATAATAACACGTGTGCCGTCTAACTGATACTCAACAGCTGGTGGTGCGTCATGCGTCGTTGTAAACAATAGGAGGTTGAAGTAGATTACCGGGTATTATATTAAGTGTGAAATATCAAAAAGGTTTTTATTACCGGTATTTTTTGTAGATCAATGAGAACTGTTATACTGTATATGATATGATAAGTTAGCCTGTGCTAAGAACTTCAACATAGACTACTGAAAACACGTTGTAAGGTAATTTAACCAAATGTAAGCTGGTGAGCTTCATTTGCTGAAGGAACTGCACAACTTTTCATTACTAATTGGTACATATTTTACGTTTCCATTGTTTACTGGCAATAAATGGTAAATATTTTCATGTCTGAAGATAAAAGTTGCATCTCTCCCCACACTAGTGGTGGAGATGTTACATGTAACCAAAAAGACGCTGGTGTTTTATTCCAGCAGTGGGTGGACCAGCATTTTAGCTTAAGGTCCGCGTAGGTAATAATCCGGGGAAAAAAAAAAAAAAGGTTTGTTCAGATTTTGTCCGAATTATCCGAAATCCGGATTAAAGGGGTCCGAATTAACGAGGGTCGACTGTATATATTCTTACTCTTAAATCACTACTGTAATGTGATACAGATGATTAATTTTTATCTCTTTTGCAAAATATATGATGTTTATATTCAAATTATTTGCTTTCTTGCAAGGATTCCAGCAATGCAAATTATATTCTCCTAACTTTAGTCTGTGATATTATATAAGATAAAGACTTAAAACCTACTGTATAACCACCAAACCATTGCTGGGAGGGGTGGGGGGGGGAGCCGGAGGAAGGAGAGGTGACAGTGACATGTTTGACAGTTGGCGCCGAAGATATAATGAAGTATTTATTTGTTTATGTATGTCCTTTAGATTGAGTTGTTGTGTTTTGCTTATAAAATGTCATAGAAGTGACCTGGGAGAATATAATTTACATTGCTGGAATTCTTATAAGATACTGATTAATTTGAATGTAAACATGCGATAGTTTGCACTAGACAAAATTTATAGCAAACATTTTGAACATTATTTTGATTTCACGTACAGTGAACCAGGTCAATTGAACCCACGGAGGCTCGCGTAACGTGAACAACATAACATATGGGATTAATTGAAATAGAGAGTGGGCCGACCTCCAAACTCCACTTTTTTTGACACAATACCTATGTTGTAGTAAAAATAACATCATAATTTTATGATGGTATGCACACACAATTAATATTTAAGAGAAATAGAGAAATACAGTCGCCAGGTTAATGTCCATTCAAATAATGGACTCACCTCCCCCCTCCCCTCTTCCCAGCTCACTGGCTCCTACCTCTCTGAGAAATGTTTGGGTGAAAACACTAGATTTTAAGGTATATTAATAAATAATACCTCAGACTAAAGTTTGGATAATATAATTGACATTTCTGGATTCCTTGCAGGTCAGGGAATATTTTGAATGTAAACTTCATATATTTTGCACAAAAGATAAAATATTTGCTTTGTGTAAACCAAATTATTACATTAGATCTAAAATTTGTATGTCTAATGCAAAATCCATGATGTTTATATTCAAAATGATAATCAAATTGTAAGAATTCCAGCAATGTAAATTATATTCTGGCCAGGTAATTTGTATGAATTTTATGAGCTAAATAAAAAAATATACTTCACCCACGTATATGAGTAGATGCACGGCGTAAATTGGGAATTACGGTTCTAGCAGGGTACCACGTAAATGTAGAAATGCGTAAAAAAAAACGCGTTAAGCGGAGTATTACTGTACAGGCATCCCCCACGTTACGGAAGCCCGGGTTATGGAATTTGTAAATTATGACCTATAATTTCACGTTACGGCTCGTAAATCCGCCCTTACGGAAATTGGGGTAAATTTTAACAATTTAAAAAAATCACTATATAAGATTATAATTTATTGTTAAAAATTATAAATTGTTTGGTGTGAATTTCTTGGTGTTTGCTACCGCCAAGTATGGCATTGCCACGAGGAGTCAGTCCATTGTTTACATCCAGTGTGCACGCATGTTTCTCCCCCCAGCAGTTGGATTTAACTTTTACAAACATACAGTAAGTACAGTACAGTGCATTACCCTTATTCAAGATGACTGGAAAGAGGCCATCAAGTGGAAGCGACCGCAGTAGTGCAAAAACATGCCGCAAATGCATTACATTGGATATTAAACTTGGTGTTTTAAGAAGGTATATAATAAATTATTTAATGTACTGTATTGTATGTGCTTATAAATGTTTATTTTCATTAATAAAAGTGCATGAATTACTTTTTTGGGGCCGAAAAAATTCCTTAGGAACGCATCTCCAGTTTTATAATGGAAGTCAATAGGAAAATAGGTTTCGAGTTACGGAATTTCGCGATACGGTCAATTTTCCAGGAACGGAACCCTTCCGTAACGCAGGGGATGCTTGTACAGTACAGCTTTGCCCTTAGGACAGTGTGTGCATGTAAATGAGTTTCAATAAATGAATAAAGTTACATCTGTCTAGCCAAAAATAATAGTTGAAAAACTTTTTCTAGCCGGAGCTTGGATGGCTAAATTTTAGAAAGACCAATAATTTTAATGTAAAAAATGCAAAATTATTCAAGAACACAACATTCTTGACATTTACTCCACTGGAAACAAATGTAAACATAGAAAAGATTACTGTATTAGCGGACTAGCTGATCAGCTGATGCTCACAACAAAACGTGTTTATCGTAAGGATTTCGTTAACCGAATTGAAGATCCTTATGGGAACTAATTCGTTAACCAAAATTTTGTTAATCGAACCATTCGTTAACCGAGGGACTACTGTACAGTAATACCCCGCTTTACGCAGGTTCTTTTACGCGTTTCTACATTTACGCGATACCCTGCCAGAACCGTAATTCCCACTTTACGCGGTGCATCTACTCATATACATGGGTGAAGTATAATTTTTTTATTTAGCTCATAAAATTCATACAAATTACCCGGCCAGAATATAATTTACGATGCTGGAATTCTTTCAATATGATAATCATTTTGAATATAAACATCATAGATTTTGCATTAGACATACAAATTTTAGATCTAATGTAAGAATTTTGTTTGCTCAGAGCAAATATGTTATCTTTTGTGCAAAATATATGACTTGTATATTCAAAATATTCCTGGTATTGCAAGGAATCCAGCAATGTCAATTATATTATCCTAACTTTAGTCTGGGGTATTATTTATTACCAAAAATGTAAATATACTGTTTTAACCCAAACATTTCTCTGGTAGGGAGGGACCCAGCGAGCTTGGGAAGAGGGGGGGGGAGCCGGAGGTGGGGTATTTTGATTGACAGATAGTGTCTGGGTGAAGTATATTTTTTTTATTTACTGAAGGTATTTGTTTTAGCTCATAAAATTCATACAAATTACCTGGCCAGAATATAATTTACATTGCTGGTATTCTTACAATTTGATGATCATTTTGAATATAAACATCATAGATTTTGCATTAGACATACAAATTTTACATCTAATGTAAGAATTTTGTTTACTCAGAGCAAATATGTTATCTTTTGTGCAAAATAAATGATGTGTATATTCAAAATATTCCTGGTCTTGCAAGGAATCCAGCAATGTGAACTAAATATTGTCTTAACTTTAGTTAGAGGTATTATTTATTACTATACCTTAAAATCTAGTGTTTCCCCCTAAACATTTCTCAGAGAGGGAAGAGCCAGTGAGTGTGAGAAGAGGGGGAGGGAGTTGAGTCCATTATTTGTATGGACATTAACCTGGCGACTGTATTTCTCTTAAATATTAATTGTGTGCGCGTACCATCATAAAATTAAGATGTTATTTTTACTTGGACATAGGTATTGTGTCGGAAAAAGTGGAGTTTGGGAGTCGGCCCAGTCTCTATTTCAATTAATCCCATATGTTCTGTTATTCCATTTACGCGTTTCTCGTTTTACACGGACCTCTGTGGATTCAATTGACTGTGTAAATCGGGGTATTACTGTATACTAAATAGTAATGGTCCATGTACTGAGCTTTGGGGTACTCCACTAGTGATGTTTCCCCAATCAGATATAGTGCCATTAATGGTTACTCTTTGTTTTGTCCTGTAACCACACCCTAATCCAATTTAGAATATCTCTAATTTCACGATCTTCCACTTTATGTATTAGTCTCTCGTGGGAGTCTGTGTTGAAGGCTTTGCTAAATTCGAGGTAAATCACATCATAATTATGTCTGCCATCAACTGATTTGCCTACAATTAATGATAAACTGATTAGATGGTAGATAGAAGACGGGGATCTATGTCCCTTCTTGAAAATCGGTATCGCATTCTCCATCATCCAGGATTCTGGTACTTCACCCGTTTTTAATGACATATGTTTCTTTTAATTAATGTTATTTAATGAATGTGCAGTAGAAGTAACCACTGATGGTAAAGAAAAAGTGAGACAGCAGAAGGCCAACTTTTATACGTGCACAATCTTGGAAACCGTGTCATTTCTCTTATGTCCAAAAGATTTATTTTTGTTTATTACTGAATGTCTATTTGATTGAATTAATGTTTGTGTGTACAAAATGAACAATACAATTCTTTAATAATACATAGAATATTAAAACACACAAGAGGAGACGAGATGGCATTGTTTTCGTTAATGTTTACACATGTTACTGACTGGTTCTACATATGAGGCGTCTAGCGTAGGAGGGACTAACTCGCCAGCCCTCAAAAATCTGTTTTCTATGGTTTTGGAATTTTCCAGGCTTTATCTTTCCATCTGTGATGACAGGAAGTGGCAAGTTCATCTCTACTCCCCGTTGTTTTCGTAAAGCGCTGTGATTTTACAGTTCAAAAACTTTTTTTGTGCTTTTACTCAAAACTATGATTTGGCGAGTTCGTCCCTCCTACGCTAGAAGCCTCATATAAAACTTAAGAAAATAAGACCCTGGTTGTAGCTATAGTAAAATTAATGTAAAAAAATTATTACCATATGTATATTTTAAGTACAGTACAGTAAGTCCCCAAGTTACGTACATAATGGGGACCAAAAGGTTGTACTTAACTCGAAAATCCCCCAACCCTATAAGGTTATCTGGAAAATCCTGTGCTGTTTTCCAATCAGCACTCGCCGCCTCACCAGTCACTCGAACATTATGCAGCTTATTTCGCATCTTGAATCGGTTAAACCACCCATTGCTAGCATTGAATGTCACAGTATCATCAGGGTGATCTTTCTTTAGGTCGTTGAAAAGACTTAGGGCTTTCTCCTGAATCATACTGAGACACCACAACAGGGGTCAAAACCTTACCAGGTACCGGCGCGCCACAGGACGGTCTGCACTCACACCTCACTCGACGTGAGTTCCGACCGGCAAAAGTAGCCGATGCGTTGTTCCGACCGGCAAAAGTCGCCGATGCGTTAATTTCATGTTTATGCATTTCTGTAGAGATGTTGTATTAAACATACTACAAATTGTACTATTGACTCAAACTTTTAATATCCTTGTGTTTTAACTGAATGTTTTCTCGAAGTCTACTTTTAAATTTACTCCATGGATAAAACGAAAAGATGAACGAAATAACCATCGCTGTGCGCGAGACCTGGAGTAAACAAACGTCCTGTACAGCGCCGTCCTCTCTGGGACCGGCGCGCCAGAGGACAGTAAGCTTTTGAACACTACTCCTCCCACTGGCTTCACCACTCTTACGCTTTACACCAGTCATTGCACACAGAGTAAAGTGTACAAAATAGGGCAGAAATTCACAGGAGAAGTACTGTATGCACAATGACCACACTTGTTGTTTTGGTGCGTCTAGCGTGTCGTCTGCATGGTCAGTGATAGTGGCGGCGCGGTGCGGCTGGCTCGCCCGCCAAATTTAAAAATTGCTCGCCCTTTTAAGACAATATTTTTGCAATTAAAGACTTCAGAAACGATGTACGTATCGGCCGTTTGTACGTAATTCGGATGTACGTAATTCGGGGACGAACTGTATAGTCTGGGTTTATGCGCCTAATTAATCCCATGGAGGTCCGTGTATAAAGCGAAACGCGTAAATAAAATAACAGAACATATGGGATTAATTGAAATAGAGACTGGGCCGAATGCCAGACTACCCTTTTTTGGGCATTCGCCGACACAATACAGGTAGTCCCCGACTTACGAGTGCATGGACTTACGTCCATCGGTACTTAAGACCTTCGGAACATACGACCGCGGCAGTTGTGACCAAAACTATTTTCAAATGATGCGCACATTTTCTATACTGAAACGTTTCTGTCCCGGGCGAGAGCGTGGTGCGGCTGGGTCGCCGCGTGGGTACGCTCACTCAGTGGAGCACTTAGTTGGTGTTTGGCTATCGTATCCTATATACTGATCGCGCTGTGAACTTTCATTATTATCGTATATAATTGACTTTATAATGACTGGAAAGCGTAAAAGTGAGAGTGCTGGTGGTGCTCCAAAGAAAAGGAGACAGGCAATTACTTTTGAGATGATAATGCAGCATGAGAATTGAAAAACTGTAGCAACAATCTCACGTGACCTAGGTTTCTCACACTCGACAATATCCACTATTCTGAAGGACAAGGAACGTATTTGTGATGTAGTGAAAGGAACAACACCTATATAGGGAACTATAATTTCAAAGAAAAGACAAGGTCCTATTCACGATATGGAAAAATTATTAGTGATATGGATAGAAGACCCGATACAGAAGCGTGTACCCTTAAGCCTTCTAACCATACAGGCTAAAGCAAGAAGCCTGTTCCAAAGCCTGAAGGAGCAGGCAGGAGATGAATGTGATCAAACCTTTACAGGAAGTCATGGGTGGTTTGATAGATTTAAAAAGTGCTTCAGTCTACACAATGTTAAGGTGAGTGGAGAGGCAGCTAGTGCCGATGTTGGTGCTGCCGAAGCTTTTAAGGAGGAGTTAGATGATGTGTTTGTGGAAGGGAATTATTTGCCTGAGCAAATATTCAATGTGGATGTGACTGGATTATTGTGGAAGCACATGCCTGAGTGGACATACATCCACAAAGAGGCGAAAACAATGCCAGGATTCAAGGCATTCAAGGACAGAATTACACTTCTGTTGGGGGGGAATGTTGCTGGTTTCAAGTTAAAGCCCTTCATGATCTATCATTCAGAGAACCCCAGGGCTTTTAAACATATCAGCAAGCACACACTGCCAGTGTTTTATCACAGTAATAAGAAAGCCTGGATGACCTTAGCACTGTTTGAGGATTGGTTCGTGACTTGTTTCATTCCACGAGCCAAGGAGTATTGTCTGCAACAACAGATTCCATTCAAGATTTTGCTGATTTTGGATAATGCTCCGGGACACCCACCACACCTGGACGACATGCACCCTGATGTTAAGGTAGTGTACATTCCACCTAACACTACCTCTATCATCCAACCCATGGATCAAGGTGCTATTGCTGCCTTTAAAGCGTATTATTTATGCACGACCTTCGCTCAGGCTGTTGCTGCTACTGAAGGTGAGAAAATGCTCCAAGAGTTTTGGAAGGAGTACAACGTTTTGTCATGTATAAAGAACATTAGTGCAGCATGGGATCAGGTTGCAAACCATTGCATGAATGGAATATGGAAGAAAATCCTGAAAAGATATGTGAACAGTTTTAGAGGATTTAATGAAAATGAAGTTATTTCGGATATTAGTAACAAGATTGTGGAGTTAGGTAAACAGCTGGAGTTAGAAATTGATAATGAAGATGTTGGACAGTTGGTTGAAAGTGTAGCAGAAGAGCTCAGTAACGAGGATCTTATTGAACTAGATGCACAGAAAATTGCAGAGGAAGAAGAGAAACAAAATGTAGAAGAACCTGCACCCCCCAAAAAGTTTTCAGTGAAACAAATGGCAGAGGCATTTGCTACAATTAATAAAGGAATGCAAATGTTTGATGTCATGGATCAAAATTATGAGCATTATGCCAAAGTTGACAGAATGATCCAAGAGTCACTTGCTTGCTACAGGGAGATTTATGAGAAAAAACAAACTGTGCAGTCTAAATTGGACATCTATTTCAAGAAGTCTCCCAGTGCTGTCTCCTCACGCCCCCACCAGCGCTGCCTCTTCACTCCCTCAAGATGATCCAATACCTTCAACCAGCCAGTTTCCACAGTACATAAACTTGTCTGAAGAAAGTGACATTGATGACCCACCCAGCCCTGTCTCCTCTGCTTTATCCAATTTTTATAGTCTTCATGTATTCTGTAAATAGAAAATTATGGGGACCCCGTGTGCATTCAGCTGAGAACATTAAAGGTAAGTGCTCAATCACACTGTATCCATTCCTCATTATTTATTACTTTTACTGTACTGTATCCATTCCTCATTATTTATTACTTTTACTGTACTGTATTTCATTGTATTTTTTTTTTTTTTTTGAAAAAGCCGTTTTTTTCTAAAAAAGTTTTTGTGATATAGCTCGAATGCGACGTCAGCAAATGCTACCTAGGTATGTTAATTCCTACCCAACTCGCCAGGCCAACATACAGGCAATTAAAACATCTAATAATTACTTAAGTAATGTTAGGAGGACACGTCGCTACCTGGCATTTAATTGCAATTCTCAAACCCCCTCCTTCACTCCCCACTATGCGTATCACAAACCTCATCTCTTGCCTCAGAGAGAGCAGTAATTAAAAGTCAACTCTCGAGTGGTGGAGATGGGTGGGTTATGGACGTCTCATTCTAGCTATATCACAAAAACTGGTTTTTAGAAAAAAAACGGCTTTTTGATCAAGGTGAAAGCAATGTCAGCAAGAATACCCGAGCAGGAGGTGGAGACGGAGGTGACTTTGCATACAAGGCTCCGCTGACTGAGGTCCCGATTATATTATAAACCGTTTTGAACATTTCCAAAATTAGGAACGTTTACTCAAAAAGGATATTCACTTTATTCCAATGAGGAAGAAGGTCCTGGTAGTGGAAATTGACTAGGTGGGGGGAGGGGAACCCAACACCACCATATTTGAAGCATCTCTCACATAGATGAAGATAGCTGTCTTTGAAAGTTTTTGAAGATCTCCAAAAGCCCATTTCCTTGATCAGACTGAGACTCGTATGCCACAGAAAGGCCACAGACCCTGCATATTTCCTAGTGTCATGTGCCAAAAATTTCTTGCCAGGGTCTGCTTGATTCACTAATTGAGATAAAGATTTTGTCAATTGACTAGGAGATAATTTCTTACCATCCCTTGATGAGAAAACATAGGGGCCTCTATTCCTGAAGATTTTTAACTGGACACAATATGTGAGGAACCCTCGTTTCATCCATTAGATGTTTTTTCCTAATAGGTTGAGCTTGGAAATCTTCCCTTTCATTTTTTCTTAGGATCTCCATAGGAAAAAGGATAATATCCTATTCAGAAAATACCAATAATGATGGATTACTGGAAATTGAAATCCGTTCACTGATTCTCATTCCCGTTGCTATTGCTAGAAGGAAAGCTGCCTTCCGGAGTAATTTATCCCTGTTCAGATTTATATTGTAATTAGGCCCCATAAGAAGATTAGTAACTTTTTCCCGAGACCAAGGCGGGATTCTCTTGGGTCGAGGAGGTTTCTGAATGAAAAAGGAAGATCTTATCATTTGATAAATCCTTGGGCTCAAAGTAATATTAAAACCCCAAGCCAGAGGGTCAACCAACGCTGATTTATAAGATGCAATTGTCTATCATTGAAGGCCTTTAACTCTGAACAGAAATTCTAAAAATTCTAACACAACTGTTCCACTTTTTCAGACACGATACTACGTTGTAGTAAAAATAAATTCTTAATTTTCTGATGGTATGCTCACACAATTAATAATTAAGAGTAATATCAATAATATTAGGTTTTTTAACACTTACATTAGTAGAAAAGATGGCTGGGCACACGGGGATGGGGGATTGGTTCCGAGGCAGATGGCAGATTATTGGCCCTCACCTGTATCACTTGTATCAATTGTATCAATATCCACCACAGAGGCTTGCAGGGCCTCTTTGTCAAACCCCTCAAAGTCCATATAAGTCCATATCCCCACTATCACTGACTTGGGCCGGCTGTGGTGGGTGGCGGGTGAAGAACTCGGTAATGTTTTGATGAATGGGCGACCTTGTGCTCACCCTGCCCTCGCTGCTTCCTGAGTAAAAGAGTACATGTACCATGTAAAGTGAGCATTCCAGGTCTGGCAGGGTACCGCATAAACGTGGAAACGCGTAAAAAAACAAACGTGTAAAGCGGGGTAATACTGTATAGTGATTTAAGGGCGATTTAGGGGAATTTTTGGAGTGTTTCTGACTTTATGCATTTTTGGCTTTACTTTGTATGTACTTTTTTGTGAGCTGGAACCAATTATCCAATATCCCATTGAAATAATGGATTCGGTTAACGAACGAATCTGTGGAACGAATTGTGCTCATTAACCGAGGGACCACTGTATATATTTTTTTTTTTACATTAATTTTACTACAGCTACAACCAGGTTCTTATTTTCTTCATTTTCTCATATAGAACTATCGTCCCGGACTCCCGGCTGTAAATACTAACGAAAACAATGGCGTCCCACCTCCTGTGTGTCCATGTTATCATTAATTTATATTGTATAAGGTGCATTCAGAAACATTATTTAAAGAATATAGTTTTCAATTTTCATTAATTGTATTGTCTTGGGGGGGAAAAGAGGGTAAAAAGCCACACAAAAGATATGAAAAGGTCACACAAGGGAATGCATCTCGTTATTATTGCTTTATTTTAATGGTAATTAATGATTCGCGATATGATGATTCACCTTACACTGCAATATTGGAGGACACATTACCATCGTTATTTGAGGCTTTACTGGAGTGTGGTAATTTAAGTTTTCATTTAACAAAAGCTAATTAATTGTTGTAATGTCTGTTTTTATGCTAGTTTCATCCCATACACTGTGGAGGAACGGAACTTTGTTGATAGATGGACAAGTATCTCTCACTTTATGTAGGAATATATTACACTTATTTTAAATGTTACCAGGCCGTGAATACTGCGCTTCATCAGAGTCCAGATGACATGGCGTCACTGACTGTGGTGATGCGGGCAGTGGGACGAGTCAGCTCAGAGCATGCCCATCTTCACACAGCTTTACTCGATGTACGTCAGATGTTCCATACCCTTCATATTTATGGGATTGAGGTAGGAATTATCTGTGATTTGTATTTTATGAAAATAAGTATAAAAAGGTTAAGATTCATGAAGTGAAGCATAATGTTCTAGAGTTTAACTATGAACTTATTTTCTTCTTTAGTTAAATTTTTTCCACCTAAAAAATTTGCTGCCATAGGTAACCATCTTCTTTGCACAGCCTACAGTAGTGTTTGTTGTTGCTCTTCAACATGCACCAGCCTTGACTGCATATACAGTCTCTCCTCGACTCGGTTCTGTCCCGACGACCAGGTGGTAAGTCAAAAATGCGAAAGTAATACATAGAAATTCTAAAATGTGTGTCACTTTTTCTTCTCAGTACCACGAGAACTTTCACTTTTACGCTTGCCAGCCATTTTAAAGGGAATTACAAACAAAAATTTTGTCAGTACACAGCGCGATCACTAATGTCGGAACTAGAAAATACTCCTCCTAAGTCGAGGAGTACCTGTACTGTATATCATAATAAAGTAAGCTATACATTGCTCGCTGTAAATAATAATTTTCCATTGCATACCTGCATTCAGGTTTATTACCAAGGAACAGTACCATGAGTCATGGTATTATTCCTGGAGAATGATCCTGAATGGTCAACAATAATATTCTTGTAGTAGAACATTGCATTAAATTATGACATTTGATTGAAAATATAAATTAAATCTCTCTAGAATGAACTATAAAATTAGGCATCCAATATATAAGACAAATGTAAAAATCAGTGGAGCAAAATCATGAGCAACAAGTGGCTGCCTGAAACTTGAGTTTTGTGCTTACATTTTTGTTACTGTATTCACCACCAGACAGTCACCAAGGTGCTGGGTGCGTGTGATTCAAATTATAAAAATTAATGGAAAATTTACAGAAAATCCTACGATGTACGGTAACCTATTACCTACTAATGAAAACAAACCCTCTAAACTTGTTTTCTCACTATATCTAATGGCCCTGACTCCTAGAGCTAAAGGTTCTTACACCTATATTAAAGATATGGTCAACTTTTGTGTGGAACCCCTAAATGTGGGGGGCCCAGAGGATTTTCCCCATGTACTGTCCCCTTCACTAGTGCATTTGCAGAAGCTCGTCAGGTTTTGTTCAGTGTGGCAGCCATGTTTTTGTTTGCATTCAGCAGAAGGAATCTCACAACAGTAATCATACAATGGAATCAAACTAAAACAATATTAAAACAAATATCTCAATATAATGATTTGTAGAATGTTTATATGACGAGCCCCTGTAAATGCACCCCCTTTTGTACTAAGTGTCCCTGGTTTATGCAACTGTGAAGGAGGTTAATGGTTGTGTCAGCCATACTGCTACCATGTGTACAGCATGTTGTATCTGTACTTCTCCAAATGAAGAATCCTGGTCCGTGGAACCCACCTTCACTTCTTTCCTATGTAGGGTTATTCAGATAAATATGGTTGTTTGTCTTTGTAATTGAAATAATCAGTGATTAATTTCTCTTGAATGCAGAGTAACATCATTTGACAATCTACTTAACACATGAAAATGCTGGATGGTCCAGCAGTTTTACCTTCTGTATATATCATGATAGTGTACCAGGGGCAACTGGTGAACCAACTGAAAATGATTTTATAAAATGCATACTGTAGCTTTTAGTAATACTACTACTTACTACTTTGCTGTCACTCGGAATTGAGTATGACGATCATCCCGCTATAATACAATGGTATGAGTTATTAAGAATGTCACCTATGTTGGTGAGTTCTGAGGTGACTAAAGAGGCCGATACGGGACTTGCAGTGTTGATCACAGATGCTGCACATGTGGAGGGCTACATCTAGAGCGGGAGGGGCAGCGACAGCGTCTTTCCATCATTGGCGCTTGTCTGCCTCACCATGCAGTCAGGCTAGCTCAAAAGCACTGACATCTGGTGTGGAGTATCCGTCTCTCAGGTGAGGGGGTCGAGTTGGCACTTTTTCAGGTTTGTCTTAAGACTATCCTTATACCTTTTCAGTTGCCCTCCATAGTTACCTTTTCTATTCGTTAGGTGACTGTAAGGTAGCTGCTATGGCAGTCTACTGTTGTCCATGTGGGTAACATGGCCTGTCAAGTGTAGTTGTTCATGGATAATGGTAGCCTCGATGCTTCTACAGTTGGTGTCAGCAAGAATACTGGCATTTGTTCTCTTGTCTTCCCAGCAAACTCGAAGGATGGAATGTAAACAACGTTGGTGAAAGTTTTCAAGTGCCTTCAGGTGCCTCCTGTATATGACCCATGTCTCGTTGCCATATAGCAGGGTGGGGAGGACCACTGCTCGATATACGTGTAACTTTGTAGATAATTTCAGCTCCCTACAGCTGAAGGCACAGTTTCGGAGTTTACCAAAGGCTTGAGATGCACATCTGATACGATGCCGAATCTCTTCATCGATGTCCGTGTTGGTGGACAGGTGGAAGCCAAGATACAGAAAGTGGGTAACATTAGAGAGGATAGTAGTGTTAAGCTGGATGGATGGTGGAAGTGTGTCTGAACCAGGGGCAGGCTGAAAGAAAATCTGAGTCTTACGTACATTCACCTCAAGGCCGAAGTGTGCATACACTTCTGCGTAGGTGTTCAGGTCTTCTTTAGGTTGCGTTCAGTGTGAACGACAAGTGGTGAGGTCATCTGCATATTGAAGCCCAGTAATGGAAACTGCCGACACCTTTGTTCTTGCCTCGAGTCGTCTTATGTTGAAAAGACCCTTCATCCGGTACTCGATGTCCACCCTGCCGGCTAAATTGGCACTGGCACGAGAAAGGAGGGTAGCCAAGAAAATAAAAAAGAGAATTGGTGCCAGTACACACCCCTGTTTAACCCCGATTTGGATGGGAAAGAACTCAGACTGGGTGCCATTGTGCAGGACACTGCCGTTCATGCCATGGAGTTGCCTCACAATGGCGATGAATTTCGGTGGGTAACCAAAACGGCTGAGGGTCCACCAGAGGGCTTCTCTGTTGACCGAATCGAAGGCCTTGGTTAGGTCAATGAAAGCCAGGTACAGGTCACGACGCTGTTCTCTGCACTTTTTCTATATCTGATGGGCAGCAAAAATCAAGTCAGTGGTGCCACGTGATGGTCTAAAGCCACATTAAGATTCAGGGAGGAAGTTATCCGCCTCAGGAAGAAGTCTGTTAAGGAGGACTCAGGCGATAATCTTGCCAGCTACGGTGTGCAGCGAGATCCCACGGTAGTTGACATAGTCTGACCGGTCTCCCTTGTTCTTATAAATATTGACAATGGAAGCATCTTTAAGAGCTTAGGAGATTTCTTCCTTTTCCCATATATTCTCCAGGAGAGAGTAGAAACGGCTGGTGATCAGAGGTCCTCCTGCTTTACACACCTCAGCTGGGATTCCATCAGCCCTGAGGCTTTGTTATTTTTCATCTGTTTGATGGCAGTAGCTACCTCATCCAGGGATGGAGGATAGCTGAGGTGGTTCAGCTCTGGATGCTGAGGGACCTGCTGGGTAGTCAGGACATCCACATCGTTGTTTTGGTTAAGCAGTGAATGGTAGTGCTCTTTCCTACGCTAAAGAATGCCTTCATCTTCTTCAATTAGAGAGTTACCATCAGATGAGCGTAGGGGAGCTGCACCATGAGTGACTGGCCCATAAAATGTTTTAGTGGAATTGAAAAATTCACGCATCTTGTGCTTATCTGCAAATTTTTGTGCTTCACATGCTTTATTTTTAAACCAGTCATTCTTTAGATTGCGAAGTTCCCGCTGAGCTGCCGCTTTCTTCTTGCGGAAGGCATCAGCTTTGGTTCGAGACTGAGGATTGTTCTACCAGTCAGTTAAAGCAGAACATTTATCATCGACGAGTACATTGATTGCCGGGCCATTTTCATCAAACCAGTTCTAGTGTATTTTTTTATCTGGCCGAGGGTCTCTCTGCAGGTTTTAATCATGACAGTGTCGAGAAAATCCCATTCGGCTCTGGGATTTGGGTTGTTTGTCAGCCCATGTTCGAGCTGGATCCTCCAGATGGTTAGTGTTAAAACGTCTACTAGAGGCTTGCTGCCTTTGCCGTTTTGGGGCGACATGAAGTGAGAGTTTGGCTCTGACCAGCCGATGATCAGTGTCGCAGTGGTCTGAGCCATGCATGGCTTGGGTGATGACAACATCTCGGCGATCTCTTTCTCTGACAATGATGTAGTCAATGAGATGCCAGTGTTTGGATCGTGGGTGTTGCCACTAACCCATGAACTTGTCGGCCTACCTAAACAAGGTATTGGTGATAGTGAGGTTGTGTGCAGCACACTTGCTGAGGAGATGTTGGCTGTTGGGATTACACTTGCCTAGTCCATTTCTCCCTATGGTTCTCTGCCAACTCTGTCATTGAAGTCACCGGGGAGCACAACCTTATCTTCTCTGGGGATAGAGGTTAGCACTCTGTCGAGGTCAGCGTAAAAGGCCTCCTTGATGTCATCCTCTGCATCCAGTGTTAGGGCATATGTATTGATGAAGAAGGCATGACGTGAGTGATTCAGTGGGACTTGGAGCATCATGAGGCGCTTGTTGATCCCAAAAGGCATTTCAGTTAGCCCGTGTAGGATGCGTTCGTGGATGGCAAAGCCAACTCCATAAATGCGGTGTCTCTCTGCAGCAGGCTTACCCTTCCGGAAGAAGGTATTGCCAGTTCTGTGAGTTGACCTTCATCTAGGAGCCGGGACTCACTAATTGCTGCTATGTTGATATTATACCTAGACTGCTCTTTTGCCACAAGGACCGTTCTTCTTTTAGGATGCTCATTTGTGCCAGTATCCAGAAGGATCCTGCCATTCCATGCAGCAACCATAAGAGGTTGTTTAGTTTGTTTTTGTTTGTGTTTTAAACCACATAAGGATGACCTTACTGGCTTACTGGATGTGGTTGCCCAGTCAGGCTGGTTTTTAGGCAGGTTATGTATAGGGCACCTTTTCTAGCCCCTCCCCATGTGGGGTGAGCAGAGTGGCTTCTCGAAAGGGCTGCTCACTTGCGCAGACAGGATTGGATTGCACTGCTGCCTAGATCCCAACGCATATCTGTGCCGCCGATGTGGAGAGTCGTGACTAGAGACACCCGGCAGTCATCTCTGCCTGTCGTTGTTGGCACTTGTCTGTTGCCATAGGACGTAAGGAGGTATAGGGGTTTTGTTGATGATTAGGAGCATGACGAGCTGGATGATGGCTGTGCGTGAGTTGATATAAGTGATGAGGCAGGAGCACTGGCTGCAACCACACATCTTGGCTCTCCCTTTTCCTGATCCAGTTGTGCAAGTGTTGCAAGTTATGCCTGGAGATATATATATATATATATATATATATATATATATATATATATATATATATATATATATATATATATATATATATATATATATATATATATACAGACCCCGACTTACGACTGCTTCGACTTACAACCGTCGGGACTTACGACCGCCTCAGATTTTTTATTATTTTTTTTTTTTATTTTTTATTTATTTATTTATTTTTCTCTCTTCTTCAAATGACACACGCATTTTCTATACCGAAACGTTTCCAGTTAATGTAGTCTCCATGTATAATTAGAAAATTATGGGGGCGCCATGTGCATTCAGCTGACTACATTAAAGGCAAGTGCTCAGTCACACTGTATCCATTCCTCATTATTTATTACTTTCACTGTACTGTATCCATTCATCATTATTCATTACTTTTACTGTACTGTATTTCATTGTAGATTATTTATTTAAAAAAAAAAAAAAAAAAAAAAAATTTTATCTATGTCGGACTTACGACCTGGATTTGGGTCCCTAACCCCGTTGTAAGTCGGGGTCTAGCTGTATATATATTTTTATATATTTTTATATTTATATTACACCCTTATTAGCCTGTCCATCATGCATTGGCTTCTTCCGCCGGTGTAGTCGTTGGGTTCCCATGGTGGTCACCTATTCCGTCGTCAGTGTCTTGTTAGATATCTGTAAGAGTGTCTGCCTGATGCAGGGCTCCACTGCAGATTTTTCGTATTCTAATACCTAGCAAGGTTAATCTGCAAGGCAGCGCGGCAATGGTTGGTAGGCGGCAGGACGTGTCCACATGCTAGTGGGCAAATGTGCCTTCCCTCTGGGGCCCACTGCTACTCCGAGATCTCATGTTGCTTTAGAATTACTTTCTTCAAAAAGGACTGTCCTAGAAACTGGGCCAATCAAGTGTTGGTACACAAATGCCAGAAGTCTAGTGAGGGCATATGCAGACACAAAAACATCATTTGAATTAGCGAGTCATGGGTATGAGAAGATGTGTTGCAGGGTGAATTTTATTTACCTGGTTATCATCCACCATTCAGAAAAGACAGGGCCACATGAGGAGGTAGTGTACTATTGTATGTCAAGGAGCACCTGACAGTAACCAATAATGATGAGCTAAATTAAATGGGATCATCGAAATCTATTTTGTGTGATTTGATAACTGACAGTAGGTGTGTGCTATAGGGCTGACTCACCTTCGGAGGAGGAAGTAGCAGATCCCCATAAAGTCATCCACACAGCATCCAAAGCATAAGCCCTCATCATGAGAGACTTAAATCATGAGACAATAGACTTGGGATTATGGGGAAATTTTTGTCTTGGCCCTTGACATTTCCAAAGCATTTGTCAGGGTATGGCACAAGTCTATGTTTTCTAAACTTCCTTCTCATGGTTTCTCTCCCCCACTCTGTTCTCTAATTTCTAGCTTCCTTGAGAACCAATCCATGGCCTCTGGCTGTTTCTTTATCAGTAGTGGGTTCCCACAGGCTTCTGTTCTTTCACCTACTCTCTTCCTTCTTTTTATCAATGATTTACTTCACACTACGACTAATTCTATCCATTCTTATGCTGATGATTCTACTCTTCACTCTTCTTCACCTTTTTCCCTTCCCCCTAATTCTGAAACTAGATCTGTTTCTAGAGCTAATATCATTACCTCTATCAATGCTGATCTGTACAGCATCTCTGAATGGGGAGGTAAAAACTTGGTTAAATTCAATAGTAATAAAACTCAGTATTTACCAATTACACTTTCCAAATTAGATGATCTCCCACCATTCACATTTCAGGACACAATTATTCTGCCAAATTCTAAAATAGATGTGCTAGGTCTCACCATTTCCTCTAGTATGTCATGGAAGCCATACATCCACAACATTGTTAAAGCTGCCTCCCGAAAGCTGGGAATGCTGTACAGTTGCCATAGCTACTTCACTCCTGAGCAGTTGCTTCAATTTTATAAGGGATTCATTCGTCCTAACTTGGAGCACTGCTCTCATATCTGGGGTGGCTCTTGTTCTGTACAACTGTTTGATAGGGTAGAATCAAAGGCATTTTGTCTTATTAAATCTCTTCCTTTAGTTGATAATCTTTCTTCCTTTTCTCTCTGCTGCAATATTGCTTCACTCTCTCTCTTTTACAGTTACTTTAACGGGCAATGTTCGGTGGATTTGGCATCCTGTGTACTGCCGGCAAGGCCTTGGGCTTTTATCACCCGTCTTGCCCGCAGTGCCCACCGTTTCTGTATGGATGTCGGTCACACTAAAATAACCCATTATAGTACTTCCTTCTTTCCTCACAGCGAAACTGTGGAATGCTCTGCCTTCTTCTATGTTTCCACACTCTTACAATCTGTCTCACTTTAAGAAGCTGGTTTTCCAGGCTCTTCATGGTGTAGATTAATATGGTCTTTTTCTTTTATTTTTTTTTCTCTTATTTATTCGCCCCCTAAGCCCATTGTGTGTCAATGACCTGTGCCCGTGTGGGCTATTCCCCGTAAAAAAAAAAAAGAGAGAGAAAAAAAAGTGAATCTTACCACACAAGATTAGCAAGAAGAATAACCTTGATCTCATTCAAAACTCATTCCTTACTCAACACGTGTCGGTACCCACAAGGAGAGACAAAATTCAAGATTTAGTCTTGAGAACTGGTGGATGAGGTACATGTCAAGGAGAAACTAACTCTACCAGCTACTGCCATATACTAAGATGTAATATAATCTTTTATAGCCAAAAGAAAGTAGTTACGGATGAATACTATGACTTTAACCATGGAGATTACCAGCTCAGGAGAGATAAACTTTAGAGAGGAGTCAGACGTAGACAAATCAATGCAAAACTTCATGGAAATCCTTGAGTTAACAGTATAGGAATGTATACCCTGGAAAACACAGAGAAGAGGGACTGGGAACAGGTGGATGGATCACAGATCTAGGGAAGCCTGCAAGAAAAAATGCCAGTTGTGGAAGAAATATTAGAACTCCGGCATCATGCAGATTATATAATATATAGAGGAGCCCTAAATGTGGCCAGTTAGGAAATTAGATCAGTGCAACGACATTTTGAGGTGAAATTGCCCAATATATTGAGAAAGATCCCAAGTCCTTTTATGCATATGCCAGGAGTAAAATGAAAACCAAGGTTACTATTGGTCATCTAAAGAAGGATTTCTCAACCTTTTAACCTCGGCGGACCCCCTGCATCCAGTAAAATATTCCCGGGACCCCCACATTTTGCTTACAATGATCGAAAAGGTGTTTTTCTCATTAAGTGTTTATTTTTCTCAAAAGTGTTTTTCCTAAAAAGTGGATTTTCTCATTGTACAAATATGATAAAAATCAAAGGGTCTCTGAAAACATTTGCAAGAGGTCAAAACAAAATATTGAATTGATCAATAACAACAAAGTTTAACTGCCTTTGAAACATGGTAGAATTCTATGAAGTGACTTTTCAACATAAAAATGAGATAAAAACTTACTGTGGATTTTCTCATTGTACAAACATGATACAACTAAAATGGCCTCTGAGGACAGTTTAAAGAGGAGATAAAAGGTTTACTTGGTCAATAACAAACATGTTTAACTGCCTTTGAAACATGATCATAATAAAGTGGCATTAAATAAATCAACTAAAAATTTCACTTAATCCCTGGGGATTTTATCATTTGACACCAAATACAAGCTGTACTTAATATGAGACCTGTTGCTGGTGCCTAGCAATGATGTTCTCAATACGTGGGGATATCTTTGATAAACAGACACTCGTGTCATCTTCAATGCTTAACCTTGACCTTTATTTAGTTTTCAGTGCTGTCATGGCTGAAAAGCCAGCCTCACACAGGTAGGTGGTGCTGAATGGTATTTAACACCTTCATTGCTGCATCATGACATTCTGGGATCTCATCAACACACTGAGCCCAGAAAATATCTAGTGATATTGCATTGAAACGAGCTCGCAGGGTGCTATCAGATGATAAGTCACTGAGCTCTTCTAATAGTTGGGATGGTGAGGCTTCTGGAAGCTTGGTCTCACTGTTCTCAGTAAAGAGATTACAATCCACCGGTAAGAAGCAGCTTGCTCCTCAGTTAGTTCAGGAAAATAACTTGAATTTGTCTAACATCTTTGACAGGTGTAATGTTACCTGTAATTTGATCTCATTGAAATTCATGTTTCTCTCATGAATGAACACATGCATCTGTTCGAACATATCAGTGATTCCTGACAAAGCACGAATTTTCCACAACTTGAGCTCTCTTTCGAATGCCTCAACTTTTTCATACTGGGAAATGCTGTTTGTGCTTGCACCTTGCATCGTTTTGTTCAGCTTGTTTACTTCATTGAATATATCTTTAAGATAGCTGAGTTGAACAAGCCATTTCTCATCAATCGATAACTCTGATAGATCAGGCTTCTTCTCCGACAGGAATGTACACAGTTCCTCCCTCAGGTTGAATAAGCGTGTGAACTTCTTCCCGCGGGACAACCATCTCTCCTCTGTATGCATTAGCAGGGAGTGGTGGTCCATGCCTACTTCCTCACAGATTGCAGTGAACAATCTGGAGTCTGGAGTTTGTGGCTTTTGCTTTAACAAAGTTCATGATGGTTATGGCAGTGTTCATAACCGTGTGAAGCTCAGGTTCATTGTCTTTTACGGCGAGCATTTCTCTGTGCAAAAAATAATGAGTTGAAATGGCACGGGGAGCAACTTCTTTTATTCTGTGTACGAGTCCCTTGTGCCTGCCAGTCATTGCTGCGGCACCATCCGTACATATTCCAATACAGTTTGTCCAGGTGATGTTATTATCCCTCATAACATCATCTAGATTTTGAAAAAAAATTCCGTGCCTGCCGTTGTCGTCCTCATATCTTTGCAAAACAAAAAGTCTTCTCTTCTCTTATCTCCTTCTCCCACTCATAGTGCACATATGCCAGTAGATGTGACATTATGGACACACCTGTTGACTCATCCAGCTGGATGGCAAAGTTATTGTCACGGAGATGTGCAGTACACTGTATCTATATGTCCTCAGACATAGATGAGATGCGCCGTTTTACAGTGTCATTCGATATTAGTATTTTTGCCAGTGCCTTGGCTTTCTCCTCCCCTTTCATTTCCATAACAATCTCAATTGTACAGGGCATAATCAAAGCTTTCCCCGATTGTGTGAGGCATCTTCTGTTGACAAATTTTCTGAGCCACAATGTATGAAATTTTAACTAACTTTTTATCCACAGTGGTAGTGGCCTTCTTCCCGACTTGTGTACCACGCAGTTCTTTTGCCTTACCCTCAAAAAATACTCCTGGCTTATTCTTGTACTGGCCATGTTTTGTCTGCAAATATCTTATTAACTTGGAGGGTTTCATACTCTCATTGGACAGCACTTGAGAGCAAAGAACACACTGTGGTTGGGCAGCGCCTTTACTTGCTGGGCTTACTACGAAGCCATAGTTAAGGTAAATGTCATATTTCCTAATTTTTGGCTCCTTAACATGAGCAGAGCTTTTCTTCCACTTATGCACAATGGATGTGACCTCTGACTCATCATCAGAAGATTTTGACTCGTCACTCTGTGGGTTTCGTAGTTCTTGTTTGATGAGGATGGTCGAGTAATAAATTTGTCCATTTTCTTCGTAGCTAGTGAGAAGCACAGTCTGGAAAAAAACAACATAAAGTCTGTTATAGCGTGATCAAACCAAAAATTCCAGAAGACTCAATAACAATCGTGAATCCATGGCCATAACTCGTGGCTCAATGGCTGAATACATCGATCATGAATTTATGTGACTATGGGTAAAATATGTATATACAGTGGTCCCTCGGTTAACGAACACAATTCGTTTCACAGAGTCGTTCGTTAACTGAATCCATTATTTCAATGGGATATTGGGGAATTGGTTCCAGCTCACAGAAAAGTACATACAAAGTAAAGCCAAAAATGCAAAAAGTCAAAAACACTCCTAAAATTCCCCTAAATCGCCGTTAAATTACTATATATATACGTACATATACACTCTTACTCTTAAATCACTACTGTAATGTGATACAGGTGATTAATTTTTATCTCTTGTGCAAAACATATGACGTTTATATTCAAATTATTCACGGTCTTGCAAGGATTTCAGCAATGCAAATTATAATCTCCTAACTTTAGACTGAGATATTATACAAGATAAAAACTGTAAGCCTAAAACCCTGACTGGGCAGATGGTGGAGAGGAAGGGAGGGAGAGAGCGGCGAGGTGATACATTTGACAGTTGGCGCCCAAGGTCTAATGTGTGGTTATTTATCAGTCCTTAAGTGACTAAGCTTCTCTCTTGTAAAATGCCAGTGAAATGACCTGGGAGAATATTCTTTACATTGCTGGGATTTTTATAAGATAGTGATTGATTTGAATATAAACAAGCTATAATTTGCACTAGACATAACAATTTTAGTACTGTAATCAATCTAGTACATGTACACTACAGGTTTGCACTAATGACATTTATTTCTTTTACGTTTCTTTTAGTATGGTGTGTGTATGTAAATGAATGAAAATAAATGAAGAAATTTAAGTAAATCTACCCAAAAATACAGTTGAAAAACTTTACATTTTAAAATGTAGTAAGTACACTAATGTACAAAATTTATATCCCTTGTGCAAAATATATGATGTTTATATTCAAATTATTCACTGTCTTGCAAGGATTCCAGCTCTGCAAATTATATTCGCCTAACTTTAGTCTGTGAAATTACTGTATATAAGATAAAAACTTAAAGCCTTTTGTGTAACCACAAAACCTTTGTTGGGAGGGAGGGGGGAGGGGAGGTGAGGTGACAGTGACATGTTTGACAGTTGGGGCCGAAGGTCTAGTGAAGTATTTATTTGTTTATTTGTGTCCTTTAGATTGATTTTTTGTTTCTTTCTTATAAAATTTCATAGAAGTGACCAGGGAGAATATAATTTACATTGCTGGAATTCTTATAAGATAGTGATTAATTTGAATGTAAACATGCAATAGTTTGCACTAGACTAAAATTTTAGTATACATTTTGTACATTATTTTGATTACATGTACAGTACAGTACAGCTTTGCCCATAGGACAGTGTATGCATGTAAATGAGTTTCAACAAATGAATAAAGTTACATATATCGAGCCGAAAATATTTGTTGAAAAACTTTATGTGGACTGAGCTTGGATAGCTAAATATTCAAGACACCAACAAAATAGATGCTCTCTCCACCATGTCAAAGTCTCAACTGACACCTTGTGAGCGAATCACGCATCTAATGGGTGTCCAATAACTAGTTCCCTGTACAGTGGTCCCTCGGTTAACGAATTACCTTCCATAAGAATTTTCAATTCGGTTAACGAACAAAAATTTGATTAACGAAATTCTTACGATAATCACGTTTTGTTGTGAGCATCAGCTGGTCAGCTGATGGCCCAGTCTGTCAATTCAGTAATCTGTTCTATGTATACATTCGTTTCCAATGGAGTAAATATCAAGAAAGTTATGCTATTTAATGTTTTTGAATGTTTTATATTAAAATTATTAGTAATTTTAACATTTATTTAACATATTGATATTATTATATGCAGTACAGGTTTAGTCTGGCTTTGCTTACTGTCGAGAGAGCAACCATTTTCCTGGTGTCTTGAATATTTTATCATTTTTCATTGAAATTATTGTTCATTCTGAACTTTAGTAAACATATTGGTAATATATAGTGTAGTGTTGATTTAAAGAAAATAAGGTAAATTTTTTTGTAGCTCCGTTCACTTGTAGCAAGTTAAAAATATATTTTCTAGTGTAATTGTGTGTGCTGAGACTGAATATGACCATCCTTTCTGGCGGAAATTAACTGGGTTTTTTTTTTTTTTGCGTTTTTTTTTTGTTTGATGTTTTCCGAGAAACAAAAAGTGTCTAAGCGACTAACAAATACACAATAAAACACTAGAAAAACAATAACCAAACCTAACCTAACTTAACTTAACTGACTCTCACCATATGATGGAATCACCTATTTATTACCTTATTGGCCTGGTTCTTGTTCGTCATTGCATTCTGAGATTCTTACACAACGTCACATATGTTGGTCTTTGCGATATTTACATTCGGTCTTGCTCTTAGTACACTTTACTGAGGTTGGAAGAACACCATGCGATCGAAAAAATGCTATAGTTTCTTCTTTTTTTTTCCAAAAACTCGCAATCAGCTCCATATACTTTAAGTGACACCCATCGCAGACTTCCATGGTCGGAACTGAACTTGAATTTCAAAATATGAGAGACCAAAAAGAATACTCGAATTTGATTGGGCCAAAAATACTGCGAATTAAACCCAAAAACACTTTAATTGGTTTCAAAATAAAAATGGCTTTTGATTGGCCGCGTGATGTGTACAGCAATGCATGCGCAGGATGATTTATGAAGGGGACGCAGGAGACACGCAGTGTTGGAGGAGAGGCAGACGATAATGGCTCGATGTTAATGGAAGAAAATAGAAAATTCTTTGGAAGAGCTATCTCCGTTATTATGCATTTCCGCCGGTAATGTAATAGATGAAAATTATCTTACAATTAGACGTCTTATTCGAATATGATAATAGATTAGTGGTAGGAATGAACGGAGCTACAAGAAAATAATACCGAAAATAATCTTCAATTACATCTAGTGAACTTAAATTTTATTGGTGAAAATACTGGATCCAGCATGGGTGCACTGAAAGGTGATTTCTCCTCCATCCCCACTTCCTTCTCTTCTCCCTTCTCCTCCACCCCACTTCTAATTCCCATCATCATCATCATCAACCAGGAGCCTTCTACATACACACCTCAAAGTAAGTGTACTTTACTGCATTTTTTTTTTTACTTTGTATGTACTTTTCGGTGAGCTGGAACCAATTACCCAATATCCCATTGAAACAATGGATTCGGTTAACGAAAGTTTTGGTTAACGAACGACCTTCTGGAACGAATTGTGTTCATTAACTGAGGGACCACTGTACTGCAAATATTACACTGGGCTGCATTTGAAAAAAAATTCATGAGGTGCGGGGTTTCTTAGCTGATTCTTTATGTATTTTGCGTGCTGATTCCAAAAATGCCATTCATTTTGCCCAATCAGGTCAGACTTTTATGCTATGGGAATGAGGAAAAAATCGAAATTCTTAAATATGATGTCAAATTTTTTATGCAAAATATATCATAAGAAATGTAACCACAACACATAGGACCAAAATATGTCAACTACATAGATGCCTTTACAGTTAGACATGCATAAATGGCTGTCGCAGAGAATTTCTTTAGTGGTTGGTGTCTGGGGCGTCCCGTTTCAGACACCAGCAGTAGTCGGCGAGTATGTTGATATCCCAGCGACCCTGGTACCGCTCCTCCATTACACGGATATCTTGATGGAAGCGTTCTCCTTGTTCCTCACTCACATCACCACAGTTCTCTGGAAAATAGTCCAAGTGGGAGCTGAGGAAGTGCATCTTGATGGACATGCGTGCACCAAGAACTTTGTAGCTCAGAAGTAGGTCCTCAACAACTCGTTTATACTCTGGACTTCTGTAGTTGCCAAGAAAATTGGAGACAATAGACTTAAAGGCATGCCAGGCTTTCTTCTCATTTACATCCATGCTGCAATCAAACTTGGGATCTTGGAAAAGCTCTCTGATCTGAGGGCCATCAAAAATTCCTGCATTCAGCTTTGAATCACTGACTTTTGGAAATTTTTCTTTCAGAAAATTGAAAGCCTGGCTTTTTTTGTCCAGTGCCTTTACAAAGTTTTAGAACAGACCGAGCTTGATGTGCAGTGGCGGAAGAAGAATGTTCTGCGGATTCACCAGAGCATGGGCAACAACATTGTGAGAACCTGGAGTAAGTCCACTTCTTGCAGGCCAGTCACGTTGCATGTAGTGCTGCTTGTCTGCTCGACTATCCCACAGACAGGGGAAACATGCCATGTACCACCAGATGAAAAAGAAATTTAATTGTGAGAAAATATATGTAAAAAAACACAGACATATACCCTTTTCCTTTGTGTCACGGCGGACATTTAAATGGCCGGCGAGCACGTGGGTTTATTTAAATGCATCGTAAGGGCATTAAAACTGACCGAAATCTTTTCTGTGAGGATTGCCAATGTCTCGGATGATTTTTTTAATGAACGAATATGAGGACCCCATTTTGAGCGAAAAATGCCAATATTTTACCTGAATCTCCGCTTAAAATGCTATAGCACAAAATTCTGACCTGATTGAGCAAAATGGATAACATTTTTGAGATCAGCATGCAAAATACACCCAGAAAAGCTTAATAATACACAAACCTCAAAAACTATGCAGGGCAGTGTTATCAATATGCTAAACAAATGTTAAAATGACTAATAATATTCATATAAAACATGCAAAAATATTAAAATGCTTAACTTTATTGATATTTACTAGTATTTCAGCAATTAGAACACAAATTTGCAGAGCTCCCTTTGTGTGTATTTAAAGCTCAATCGCCAAGCAAGAGATGAAGGTCGTGATGCGTATGGTGGAGGGTGAAGGAGTGGGTTTTGTGAATTGCAATTAAATGCCAGGTAGCGACGTGTCCTCCTAATATTACTTATTAAGTAATTATTAGATGTTTTAATTGCCTATATGTTGGCCTGGCGAATTGGCTAGGAATTAACATACCTAGGTAATATTGCTGACGTCGCATTCCAGCTTGAACAAAAATATATAGAACTACCCAAAAATACGAGTTTAAAAATAACCACTCTTGGTGATAACTCTGGCTCTTCGGGGTCTCAGGAACAGAGCGTATTTTTCCACATAAGTTATTAATGGTGATATAAGATAAATTACCTTGTGGTGGATTTTCAAAGTCCCTAACCCCATCGTATAATATTAAGCACCTGTACCAGACAGATTATTGAAGTAGCAGTAAATTGTAAAACCTTTAACAGTATTTTGTTTAACAAATTTTACACCTTTCTTTTAGGTTCCAGACAGTGATCATGAGCAGTTAGAGAATACATCAGAACGACTGGAAGCACTTCACCATAGTGCAATTATTGTTCAAAAAGCTGTCCAGCCTGTACAGATGTTCTTCCTCACCAACACCCAAAGGAAGGTGGCAGAGTTCAGTGACACTGTCAAACAGTTTCATGACAAGTTTGAGAATCAAGGCCCAGGTGCTGTTGCAGCTAATTTGGAAAAGGGTGTTGGACTACTGAAGGTAAATATAAACTACTGAAAAAAAAAAAAATAAAAAATAAAATAAAATATATATATATATATATATATATATATATATATATATATATATATATATATATATATATATATATATAATATATATATATATATATATACATATACACAGTTGTACCCCGCTTAACGCGGTTTCACTTAACGCGGTTCATCTACTCATATACGCGGTGAAGTATAATATATTTTTTTTTTTAGCTCATAAAATTCATACAAATTACCCTCCCAGAATATAATTTACATTGCTGGAATTCTTACAATTTGATGATCATTTTGAATATAAACATCATAGATTTTGCATTAGACATACAAATTTTATTTATAATGTTTACTCTGAGTAAATATGTTATCTTTTGTGCATAATATATGACATTTATATTCAAAATATTCCTGGTCTTACAAGGAATCCAGCAATGTCAATTATATTATCCTAACTTTAATCTGAGTTATTATTTATTACTAAAAATGTAAATTACTATTTTCTCCCAAAGCTTCTCTGGTAGGGAGGGTTGGTGGGGGGAGGGTTGGGACAGACCGACCATCTGGCACGGTTGGATGAGGGGGGGAGGCAAGGTGGGGTACTTTGATTGACAGATAGTGTCGTGAAGAATATTTTTTTTTTTTTATTATTAACTGAAGATATTTGTTTTAGCTTATAAAATTCATGCAAATTACCCGGCCAGAATATAATTTACATTGCTGGAATTCTTACAATTTGATGATCATTTTGAATATACATCATAGATTTTGCAATAGACATACAAATTTTAGATATAATGTTTACTCTGAGTAAATATGTTATCTTTTGTGCAAAATATATGACATTTATATTCAAAATATTCCTGGTCTTACAAGGAATCCAGCAATGTCAATTATATTATCCTAACTTTAGTTTGAGGTATTATTTATTAAAATCTAGTGGTTTTCCCCAAAAAATTTCTCAGAGAGGGAAGAGCCAGCAGTGTAGTGTGAGAAGAGGGGGAGGGAGTCGAGTCCATTATTTGAATGGACATTAACTTGGCGACTGTATTTCTCTATTTCTCTTAAATATTAATTGTGTGCATGTACCATCATAAAATTAAGATGTTATTTTTACTAGAACATAGTTGTGTGTCGTCAAAAAGTGGAGTTTGGGGGTCGGGCCAGTCTCTATTGGAATTAATCCCCTATGTTCTGTTGTTCACTTAACGCGGTACCCTGTGGGTTCAATTGACCGCGTTAAGCGGGGTACAACATATCGTATGATGGTACTCCATTTCACAATCTCACAATAATTAAGGGATGTGGCGATGAGACACTAGCTAAGGCCTGGAGAGCACTATGGGACACACTAAAAACTGTAAAATCATTATGTGGTTGGGCAAAAATAATCCTGAGGGCATATAAAATACCCAAAAGCTCTGCAGTAAAAATAGATACCATAGTGGGGAGACTACCATCCTGACAAAAATCAGGAAAGACCACCCCCAAAACTCACTCCTGCATCTGACATAGAGCCTTCGGTGTAAACAGGTATAGTCCCTCTGTAAGAGGAGGCATGGTCTAAAAAAAGAGAATGAACTACAAAAATACTGACAAACTTGAACTTCAGGTAGAATCCAAGGAACTGGTTTTCCGTCATCTTCGTCGTTTAGATGAAAATAATATTTAACTTTTTTCTTTTTTTTTTCTTCTTTTTACTCTTATTTTTTTGCCCCCAAGGCCCTGTTGTGGGTCGATGACCTGTGCCCTGGTGGGCTATTCCTTGTAAAAAAAAGAAAAAAACAAAAAAGAATCCAAAGGAGCATATCTGAACAGGAGGAAGACAAGGAATTCTCACAACTTCCCTTATCCTAAAGCCAAGAGGTCATGGGAGGCCCGGATGCTGAGTGTAGTGTGGAGACATACTCTCGTCAACTACACAAGTGTTTGTTACAAACTGTGGATGATAGTGGAGGCAAAACTAACACTGGACCTGGAGATATTATCATTGAAGATCATGGGATGGCTCATCAGCATGAACAAGTAGACTTGAGATTGGTGAAGACCTGAAGGCACCGGTCGCCAGACGCACCCGAGCATGATGAATAGAGTTTAGTGTATCGAGTCTAGTCTCGGTGACTGAGGATTACACCTCACACCCATAATCCAGTTTGGGTCTAACTAGCATGTAGTAAAGGTGTAGCAGAGTTCCTCGATCTGCACCCCATGGTGTGTGCCCCAAGACTCTCAATAACTTGAGAGCACGCTGACAATACTCTTTGAGTTAACGAATATGTGGCTGCCATGTAAGCCAGTTGTCAAAGATAATGCCCAGGAAATGGGCCTCTGTGACACACTGCACATGATGACCATAGAGTTGTAGATTGTGATCTGGGTGATCACCTCATAGGCAGCAGAAATGCATGTGAGTTGCATGCGACATTCAGCCACTAACATGCGGGAAGCTGCATATCAAACAGCTAAGTCGTTTATTTACAATGAGATTGATGCACCACCTGAAACCGATGCTGCTTCTGCATTTATTGCAATGACAAATAGGGTTACACCAAAGACACTGCCTTGAGGAGCCCCATCTTCTTGAATATGTGATGCTGACATTTCTGTGGCAATGTGGACCCTAAAAGTGCAACATCCCACAAAACAGACCTGTTATTGATAGTAAATTTCCCCGCAATCCAAAATTGTGAAGCTCCTTAAAGATGTCAAATCTCCAAGCTGTGTCGTATATTTTCTCTCGGTCAAAGAAAATGTAGACAAGATGCTGGCGACGAGCAAAAGCCTCACAAACCGAGTGCTCAAGACAATCAAGAGCATTTGTTGTTGAATGCATCTTCTGGAAGCCAGATTAATATGGTGAAAAAAGGGCATTATTCTTCAGGTAGTATACTAATCACGAGTTGACCATCTTTTCAAACAGCTTGCAGATACAGGGGGTCAGAGCTATGGGGCGATATTTAAGTCTTCTTGAAAGGCAGGGCAGTAGCCTCCTGCCATAAAGATGGGATGGCACCCATTTGCCAGAATCTCTTGTATAGCTCCAATAGAAAAGTCTGTTTTTTAACTTCAAGGTAGCAGAGCATTGAAAATGGGATATCATCAAACCCTGGTGATGTATCTCCAGTGAGTGGGAGGGCAGTTCTCATTTCTTTCATTAAAAACATGATGTTGTATGTCTCGCCACGTCCCACTCCATAGAAGACACACCTGCAAATGCTGTGGCAAAAAGCTCACCAACTTTTTGAGGGGCAGTAACTTCAGCTGCCATCATTAGCCCTGAGAACTGGGGAAGGTTTAGATGAAAACTTGCCAGCTATTTTCTGCATTCGTTTCCTTAAAACAGTGGCTCCCAACCTTTTTTGGTTGCGACCCTAAATTTCCCAACAATACGTTGTCGTGACCCTCAGGCATATAATATATTATATAGCTTGAATGTTAAGCAAAATTGTTTTTGACAATGATAAGTACTATATTTTTAAAATTGTCTGAAGGCCCCTTGCGACCCTACTGAGTACAACCCGTGACCCTGATTTGGGTCACGACCTGAGGTTGGGAACAACTGCTTTAAAACTTGACGAGCTTGGGTTCTGGCCTGTTTATATTTTCCATGATAAAATTCTAGCCTGTTATGCCAGTAGCGACCATTAGCTCTGCACCGCTCATTAACTGCCTGTCTGCACTCCTCTGAGCACCATGGAACAGGTCAGCGAGCTACACGATCAGAGGTCTGAGGAATGGAACAGTGACCAGCCCATTGGAGGAGACTGGCGAAGCATTCAATTGCTTTATCTACAGAGGGAAATTCTTCAATTCTCCTGTCTACCTTCACTAGTTCCTTGAACAAGTCCCAGTCCACCTTGTCTAACTGCCAACGGAGAACTCGTGGTGCCGGGAGGACTTACTGGGAGGAAAGAAGAATAGGGTAGTGATCACCTCTTTTGAGGTCGCCCATTACTCTCCACTCAAGGAGAGTCTATTGAGCTCAATGAGAGATCTTTGGCTGTGGTCGTGTTGGTCTGGACATGATAATGGGTGATATCACCAGCATTTCATCTTATTAACTCTCCTCCTTTAGTTGATAACCTTTCTTCCCTTTCTCTTCGCTGCAGTGTTGCTTCACTCTCTCTCTCTTTTACAGGTACTTTAATAGGCAATGTTCGGTGAATTTGGCATCCTGTATGCCGCCAGCAAGGCCATGGGCTCGTAACACTCGTCTTGCCCATGGTGCCCACTGTTTCTCTGTGGATGTCAGTCACACTAGAATAACCCGTTATAGTACATCCTTCTTTCCTCACACAGCCAATCTGTGGAATGCTGTGCCTTCTTCTGTGATTCCATAATCATACAATTTGTCTCACTTCAAAAAGCTGGTTCTCCGGCATTTTCGTGGTGTAGTTAAATATTATCTTTTTCTTTTATATTTTTAATTTTTTTTACAGTAAGTCTTCGCTTAACATCGGGATTAAGCGGATCAATTTTAACAATAAGAAATAGATAAAATACGGGAGTTACGTTCCTGAGCCTCCCTTTGCCCCATGAAAAAGGTTACATATACAGAAAATCATTACCATTTCTATAGAGAATAGTATATAGAACTACAGTACTAAGTTTGTATTGGTACTCACCGATGGGCGGAGGTGGTAGAGCGAGTGTGTGGTAGGTAGTGGAACGAAGGAGGATGGCTGGTGCAGAAGAGGAGTCACTGAGACTCTGTGGCTGCCTCCTCCTCCTCCTCCTCCTGCTCTGACTGGGGTTCCTCCTCCTCTATTGTTGTTTGCTCCTCCTCGGCTGCCATCTGTTGAGAAGAAGCTCCCTTCCCGTGACGAAAAAATGAATCCAGTGTTGACTGCTTGGTGCTACTCATCTTCTTCTCCTTATAGATCTCGGTGTAGCAACTAAGACTGTCCTCAATTCTGCGTTGAACCTTTGAGCTACGTTCTCTTTTTGGGTTGTCATCTAGAAGCATTTGCATTGCTTGCTGGAACATGTTAAACGATTCTGCCAACCTCTTGGAAGTTAGCGTTCGTGGAGGTTCTTCTTCTTTGTCGTCGTCTTCAACGGGACAAGGGACTGTGTTCTATTAATTGTTGCAGATCTTCGTTGGTGAGCTCTTCTGTATGGGATGTCAGGACATCCTCAATATCCTCTGATTCCAGCTCATCAAAACCTGCCTGTCTAGCCAAGATGAAGATACCCCTATTTACAGCTGGGACCAAGTCCGTGAATCCAGTAAAACTGTTGACGCACTCAGGCCACAGTTTATGCCACACAACAGTCAGGCAACTTTCTGAAACCTCTTCCCATGCCTTGCCAATGTTGTCAGTTGCTAGCATCTTTTCCACCTTCTCTATCACAGTGTTTCTAGTACGAGTCGTCTTAGTAGCACTCAGAGAAGAACCACTTCCACTTATCAGCGTTGGTCCCGATAGTACGCACTGTTGTGGGGGTTAGACCAAGCACAGCGGCTATGTCCACAGCACGTTCCCCTTTTTCAAACCGGGTTAATACATCCATTTTCATAGCAAGGGTAATAGTCTTGCATTGCCTCTTCACTACACTAGCATCAGTAGCACTTGCAAGCTATTTCGAATGGTTAGAGTACAATTTTAGAGCAAAGACACTTAAACACTCACTAATGATGTGAAGTCGTAACAGAGACTGGCTTGGCGTCGCTTGGGGATGCTGTGACATTCCGCGAGTGAGGGCAGCGCTGAGCCGAGAGAGCGTAGCGCGGCCAGACAAGAGTTGTCCGTGACGACGCAAAACGACGTAGTATCGGATCACCGGGACGTTATACAAGTGTTTAGTCTCTAAAGTTCAGCGACGTAGTTCCGAAATAACGTTAAGCGAGGACTTACTGTATTCTTATTTTTTTGCCCGCTAGGTCCCGTTCTGGCTCGATGACCTGTACCTGGGTGGGCTATTCCTTGTAAAAAATAAAATAAATAAGTAAGTAAATAATATATACAGGTCCATTTCTTCAATTATTATTGAACCTATCGGGTCACTCCTTGGATTAACTATTGTATCACCCCAAAGGATATGCCTTCCATTAAAATCACCAAGTATAAGATGAGGAGAAGGAACCGAATGAATTAATGAAACCAAATTCTCCCTGGCAACTGGTGCACTAGGTGAGAGGTAAATGGAGCATATGGTAGAGGTAAATTGGAGGTGAATCTTGCAAGTTGTCTCTTGCAATGGGGAAGTGATAGATAATAAGGATGGCTGTGCCCCCATGATGTGTCTGTTCTGGATTATGAGGAGAATAAAAAACTGAAAGACCTCTGGGAGGGGGAATGATCATAGGCACCTAACATTGTCTCCTGAAGATAAATGCATATAGGGGAGAATTTGCTCGGTTGCAACTGGAGATCCTCCCTGTTGGTTTGTAATCCTCAACAATTTCTTGGACTATTGTAGCCATGATTATTGGAGATCTAGGTAGGGGTATGTGAGTGTGCGGCCCCCAACAGGCATTTAGGCTTAGGCTTAGTTTGGGTTTTGGAGCCTGGAGGATGCCCTGAGAGTGTACCATGACGTGCACCTCTTACAGTCCCCCTGTTGAAGGGGAGATGGCTTGTGTGTGTCAGTGCTCTTCTCTCCTGCCCCAAGGTTGAAAGTGGTGTCTGTGGCTTTGTGGCCACAGAGAACCCAGATGTAGACTCATCCGGTGGACCCACACCAGAGTTAACCCTTGGAGATGGCTTCCCAGAGTGAGGATCCGTAGAGGTAACCCCTGTTCCAGGGGTCCTAGGTGCCAGCTCTTATTTTAGTTTGGGTCTCGTCACCAGATACTTCTGGAAGAGGATCAGTCGGCATCTCTGAGGAGGAGGCACCAGCCTTAGCTGACATCTGTTGGAGTGTCTGAGACTCAGAATAGGTTCTGAAGTTAGCAAAGAGGTCTTGCTTTCTTGGCAACAATTGGACGATTCTACCATCGATACCTTGTTCAGAGGATTGTATACCTCCAGAGACTCTGAAGACCCTTTGTTACGTTTTGCTGAAATTCTGGCAGTACCAGGATGGCTGGTGGAGGAAAGATGAGGAGTATGAGATGTGCCTGCCTCATCCATATGGGCCTCAGCCACTACAAGAGAAGTCTGAGGACTGAGAATTAGTGGCATAGAGTTGGGTGTGGGAGCTGAATTCAATACAGCTACTGATGATTCTCAGGGTGGGGACGCAGCAACAATTCGCCAAGCCTTGTGTCGGGATAGAGCCTGTGCATAGGTATCCCCATGACTTGAGATATATTTCAGTGCTGTGTTTCTGACTTTAGCAAAGCTCAATTTATCTTTTGTGCAGATCTTGAGTATCTCTTTCTTGATTCGGAAATGGTCACATTCACTAGAAGAGGCCAAGTGTGCCTCACTACAGTAATAACAGCAGACTGGACCTGGACATTTCTTAACCTCATGGGCCTTACTACAATTAACACATACTGCAGGAACACCCCGCTGTACCTTACAACAGGAAGCATCGTCTAGGGTTTGGGATGTATGGTTTAACTTAGGGAGATCCAGGCAACCTTGATAGAGGTTGGAATTTTTAAACAATCAAATGTCAATAACAGAGTTAGTATATGGTCAAGAATGCCATTTTCTTCTTGAGGAACCTATCCACTCTCACCAACTTTTGGTCTTGGAGCTCTTCCAGAAGCTTTTCCTCTGAGTATTGGAGCTGCTCTTTTGAGAATACCACCCCTCGATACTGGTTAAAGGTGGTATGCGGCATTCAAGAGACGAGGACACCAGGTACCTCAGATGGTACAGAATTAAGCACTCTTCTCGGGGAAGGAGAACTCCACAAGGAGGCTACCCTCCTGGTGAGTAGATATTTTTGGTTCTCCCACAAATTTTTTTTTTATTGACCTGTGAACATCAAATATGTCCAAGTCCATTGAAGGCTTGCATTCTACTGTACAGAGCACTAGATATTTGGTAAAATCTACCTCCTTGAACACACCTGGTAAGATCTTGCAGGTAGAAGCATCATGGAGGGTGCCAAGACCAGTGGACATACTGTGGCTCTTATTCTTGGGTATTTGTCGTGACCCAGAGCCACTTTTCTCAATCTGATGGGGCTGCAATGTAGCAATTGACAATTGATGATCCAGAGGAACGTCCTTGGAAGGGTGCAAGGTCGTCAGGGGGAGTATCTAGTTGGTTATTTGAGTTTTTTCTTTCCATTAAAAAAAAACTAAATTACTTATATTCCCCCACCCACCACAGAGCCCAACAAGGGAAGTCAATTCCAGAGACAAGACCCTGGTGATCCCAGGGTAGCGGGGAAATATACACAGGTAACTACCAGGTGTCCAAGACAGCAGCTCCTGGACTATAGGAGTGCCAGGTCTCCTGATGCCTGTTTGACCCTAGCTACACTGTGACCAGCCGATTGACTTGATCAGACCAACTAAGCTACCCATCTAGCTGGAATAGGGGACCAAAGAAGTGTGTTGCAAGCTGCAGGGTGCAGCTTGTGGCGTTGCTCAACCTCCCGGACTCCTGTCTCCCAACATTATGGGACACCACACAAGGCAAACACATGGAAGAGTATTCCAGCACGGTGGTCTGGGCTGGGGACGATGCTGCCAGTCTGCTCTCAAAACCGGCAGCAGGATAGGAGCCATTTTGTCTGGACCCTCCCTGGTTACCTACCCACTTTGGGAAACCCTTCCCCTCCTTGGAAGGAGGGGAAGGAAGGGGGGCCAAGCCCCCCTCCTGATACTGCTCACCGGATCATCGGTACTCGCAATCCCTCGCACCGCATCAAGGTGGCTTCAACTGTAGGAGGTGAAAGAAACTGAGAACCTCCCTCTCACTCACTGGAGATACATCACCAGGGCCTCTCTATTGTAGCTATATAACAGGACCTGGTGAAAGGGTGCCTTCCTGTCCAGGAAGACTGGAAAAGAGGGTCTCCACCCGCTAGAATATCGCTCCGTAACTTTATCTATAAAATCTGGCAACTGATGCTGATTTACCTTCCTGTTATATATATTTGCACATATGTTTGCATAACAGTATCAAAATGATGTTATCTTAGAAAATCAAATATAAATGTGGGTGAGGGACTGGGCATGATGGGAGAAAAGTCCTGTGAGGGTTGTTTAAGGAATATGGCACCAGCCATTATCTTGCACATCAGAAGCTAGAGCTGTCCCTGCCCAATGTAAGCTGATTTGCCAGAAATTTTAAGGGGTATTACTGTATATACTTGTTGGAACACATACCACTCACTACAGTACAGGTAGTTGTACTGTATTTCTTGTGGGGAAAATTTCTCATTATAAAAAGTTTTATTGTAAATTGCTTTTCTGTGCAACACATTCCCTATGTACAGTCTCGGTCACGATTCTTCGAACACTGCTGGAGACAGCTGGCAACAGGAGGCCATTTGTTTACTATACGTAGTACGTAGTATAATATAATACGAAACAACAAAACCCAACCATTAATTAAGCAATGGAGAACTAAGTAACCAATCACCGATCACTTTTACAGTTATTCATAATTTTTACTGCGTACTATAATAAACAACCAGCCCTGAGTTGCCAGCTGTCTCCAGCAGTGTTTGAAGAATCTTGAACGAGACTGTACAATGAGGATCCCCTGCATACTGCATATGGTACTCTTGCCAAGAAACTTTTTTGGCCAATTCAGTGGTCATACTCACTAACAGTTTTATTAAACTTATATTTTCATGTTACCATACAGGAGTATTCGGAGGAAGTGGCAATGTTGCTTAAACAGCGACAAGCATTGGACGAGGAGGAGGATGTATTTGACTTAGCAGCAACACAGTATCCAGGACTTGATAATGCTATCATAGTTATGAGCCAGTTAAAGGATGTGTTTAATGTCTACCAGCAACTAAGAGTAAGTAGCCAAACATCACCACTATTTTCTTCTGCTAAGATGCAAGTGAAATTATGTGTATGGGTTTAAAAGGAGAAATTTGTACAGGGTGTCATAAACACTTGATGGATTTTTAAATGAAATAACTTTATAATGCAAAATGGAAAGATTTATTAACGCATGGAGATACAGTACAACTTCGATAAATTGGACTAATTAGGCCAGACCCTACTCCCAAAAATGCAAATGTCCAAAAAAAAAAATCTATGGGTAGGGTTGGAGAAAGCACTGCTTATTTGAATTGTTTAAAGAAAATCAGTTGTTGTTATTATGTTATTGCTGCACTTCAACAACGAAAGTCTTTAACTGCATTAGGTTATTAAAACACTATTACATCAACGATAAAAAATATGAAACAGAACTCTCTGGGTTTAAATCAGACATAAGTCTGGTTGTCAAAAACTGTTGTCACCAAGATGATCGTTATGTACTGCAAAGTGTTATACTATGTAAGTAGAAGTCCGAAAATCCAGACTGATCGGGGATTGGGTCGGTCCGGATTTTTGGATTGTCAGGATTCTCGGGCAGTGAATTTTGGTGGGCAGATAAGACGGCTGAGGGTCCACCAGAGGGCTTCCCTCTTGACCGAGTCGAAGGCCTTGGTTAGGTCGATGAAAGGCATGTACAGGTCAGGATGCTGATCCCCTCACTTTTCCTGTACAGTGGTCCCTTGGTTAACGAACGCCTCGGTTAACGAAATTTCGGTTAACGAATTACATTCCATAAGAATCTTCAATTCGGTTAACGAACAAAAATTCGATTAACGAAATTCTTACGAAAATGTCAACATGTTTTGGCTTGCTCATCGGCTGGTAGATTAGTCCGGTAATACAGTAATGGGTTCTAGGGCTTGCATTCATTTCCATTGGAGTAAATATCAAGAAGGTTGTGCTATTCAATATTTTTCCAAGTTTTATATTAAAATTAATAGTCATTTTAACACTTATTTAACATAATTGCAGTACAGGGAACTAGTTTTTGGTGCGCCCATCAGCTACTTCACTCGTCCACCAAGGCGGCTGTTTATGTCTGTTCAGTGGAGGAAACATCTTGCTTGTTGGTCTCTTGAACACAGAGTATTTTTACGTTTTTACAGTACAATTATTGGACATTCTGAAATTTATTTAACATATTCATAATATATAGCTCAGTGCAGTGTTGATTTAAAGAAAATAATAATCTTGAATTACACCTTGTGAACTTAAATTTTATTGGTGAAATTAGGCATCATGCATGGGTCCGCTGAAAGGTGATTTCTCCCCCATCCCCACTTCCTTCTCTTCTCCCTTCTCCTCCACCCCCACTTCTAATTCCCATCATCATTATCAGCCAGGAGCCTTCTACATACACACCTCAGAGTAAGTGTGCTTTACAGCATTTTTTATTTACTTTGTATGTACTTTTCGGTGAGCTGGAAACAGTTACCCAATATCCCATTGAAACAATGGATTCGGTTAACAAAATTTTCGGTTAATGAACAACCTTCTGGAACGAATTGTGTTCGTTAACCGAGGGACCACCGTATTTGGCGGGCAGCAAAGGTCATGTCAGTGGTGCCACGTGATGGTCTAAAACCTCATTGACATTCTGGAAGGAAGTTTTTCGCCTCGGGAAGAAGTCTGTTTTGGAGGACTCGGGCGATAATCTTGCCAGCTACGGAAAGCAGTGAGATCCCACGGTAGTTGCCACAGTCTGACCAATCTCCCTTGTTCTTATAAATACCCCTAGACCCCGACTTACGACTACGTGGACTTACGACCGCCGCAGATTTTTTTTTTTTTTTTTTTTTTTTTTTCTTTCTTTCCAAAATGACACGCATTTTCTATACTGAAACGTTTCCAGTTAATGTAGTCTCCATGTATAATTAGAAAATTATGGGGGCCCCATGTGCATTCAGCTGACTACATTAAAGGTTAAGTGCTCAGTCACACTGTATCCATTCCTTATTATTTATTACTTTCACTGTACTGTATCCATTCATCATTATTCATTACTTTTACTGTACTGTATTTCATTGTAGATTTTTTTTTTATCTATGTCGGACTTACGACCATGTCGAACTTACGACCTGGATTTGGGTCCCTAACCCCGTCGTAAGTCGGGGTCTAGGTGTATTGACAATGGTGGCATCTTTAAGAGCTTGGGGGATTTCCTCCTTTTCCCATATATTCTCCAAGAGAGAGTGGGGATGGCTGATAAGAAGAGTCCTCCTGCATTATACACCTTGGGTGGGATTCCATCAGCCCTGAGGCTTTGTTATTTTTCATCTGTTTGATGGTAGTAGCTACCTCATCCAGGGATGGAGGATAGCTGGGGTGGGTCAGCCCTGCATGGTGAGGGACCTGCTGGGTAGTCAAGACATCCACATTGTCTTTAATTATGGAGTTACCGTCGGATGAGCGGAGGGAGGCTGCGCCACGAGTGACTGGCCCATAAAAAGTTTTAATGAAAATTGAAAAATTCGTGCATGTTGTGCTGATCTGCAATTTTTTGTAGTTCACATGCTTTATTTTTAAGCCACTCGTTCTTTAGATTGCGAATTTTTCACTGGGCAGCTGCTATATTTTTGTGTAAGGTATCAGCTTTGATCCGAGACAGAGAGTTGTTTTGCCAGTCAGTAAAAGCAGCACATTTATCATTGATGAGTACTTTGATCGCCGGGTCATTTTCATCAAACCAGTCCTGGTGTGTTCTTTTGATCTGGCTGAGGGTTTCTCTGCAGGTTTTTGTCATAACAGTGTTGAGAGTATCCCATTCGGCACTGGGATTCCCGTTGTTTGCTGTTGGGTTGTTTATAAGCCCATGTTCGAGCTGCTCTCTGAAACCATGTGCTACTGCTGGATCCTTCAGACGATTAGTATTAAAACCTTTTCTGGAGGCTTCTTGCCTTCTCCATTTTGGAGGTGACTTGAAGTGACAGCTTGGCTCTGATAAGTCGATGATCAATGTCACAGTGGTCTGAGCCACGCATGGCACGGGTGATGAGGACATCTTGGCGATCGCTTTCTCTAACAATGATATAGTCAATGAGATGCCAGGGTTTGGATCGTGGGTGTTGCCACAAACCCTTGAACTCGTCTGCCTGCCTAAACAAGGTATTGGTGATAGTGAGGTTGTGCACAGCACACTTGCTGAGGAGGAGTCGGGCATTGTGATTACACTTCCCTATTCCATTTCTCCCTATGGTTTTCTGCCAAATGTTAGCATCCTTGCCAACTATGGCATTGAAGTCACCAAGGAGCACAACCTTGTTTTCTCTGGGGATATGGGTTAGCACTCTGTCGAGGTCGGTGTAAAAGGCCTCCTTGATGTCATCCTCTGCATCCAGTGTTGGGGCATATGCACTGATGAAAAAGGCATGACCTGAGAGATTCAGTGGGACTTGAAGCGTCATGAGGCGCTCGTTGATCCCAATAGGCATTTCAGTTATTCAGTTAACTTGTGTAGGATGCGTTGGCAGATGGCAAAGCCAACTCCATAAATGCTGTTTCTCTCTGCAGCAGGCTTCTCCTTCCAGAAGAAGGTGTAGCCAGTCCACCGTTCTGTGAGTTGGCCCTCATCTGGGAGCCGGGACTCACTGATGGCTGCGATGTCGATGTTATACCTAGCCAGCTCTTTTGCCACAAGGGCAGTTCTTTCAGGACACACATTTGTGCTAGTATCCAGAAGGGTCCTGACATTCCATGCAGTGACCATAAGAGGTTGTATGGTTTGTTTTTATTTGGGTCTGTGATTTTGATTATGTTTTCGACCGCAGTAGGATGACCCTATTGGGTGCGGTTGCCCAGTCACGTTGAGTTTTTAGGCAGATTATGTATAGGGCACCTTTTCTAGCCCCTTCCCCTTGTGGGGTAAGCAGAGTGGCTCCTTGTAAGGGCTGCTCAGTCACACAGACGGGACCAGATTGCACTGCCGCCTAGATCCCAGTGCATAAACGACCATCTTATCTGTGCCGTCCATGTGCAGAGTTGTGACTAGAGACTCCCTGCAGTCATCTCTGCCTGTCCCCGTCACCACTCGTCCATCATCTTAGGAATTTTGGGGTTATAGGGTTTTGATGATGATGAGAGGTATGATGAGCTGGAGGATGGATGTGCATAATTTGAGTTATGTGGTGAGGCAGGAGCGCAGGCTGGAACCACACATTTGGCTCTCCGTTTTCCCGATCCAGTGCTGCAAGTGTTGCAAAGACTGGGGAGAGGGAAAGTTGCAGTGGACTGCCAACATTCCAGTTTGTTGGGTTTCACCTTTGTAGCCTGTCCATCAGGCATTGTCTTTGTCTGCCGGTGTAGTTGTTGGGTTTCCATGGTGGTCACCTCTTCCGCCTATACTGCCGTTGGGGTCTTGTCAGAGCTCTGTAATCATGTCTACCTGATGTGTGGCTCCACCGCAGATTTTTCGTTCGGTGTTTACTCCCGTAGCCTTAAACCTGCCAAAGTTAATCCGCAAGGCAGTGGGGCGGTGGTTGGTAGGTGCCAGGACGTTTTCACACGTCAGTGGACCTATGAACTGTCCCTCTGGGACCCACTGCTATTCTGAGATTTCCTGCTGATCTAGCCTGGGCTCATGAGGCACCCAGTTACCGGCATACACACACACACACACACACACACACACACACACACACATTACTTCATCCTTGACCACCCAAGGGTCAAGACGTACCTGGCGCTCCTCTGGGACCAAACAGGTCAACTGTTAAGTTGGCCCATATCAACTCCCTCCCCTGAACTCCTCCTCCTTCCCACCGGAATATCAGCAAGTTCTCGCCAGAAGTTACTATTTCATTTAGGAAAGGAATGGAACCAGTGTTGAATAGTGGTGAATAGTGCTTAAGTAAGTGAAAAACAACTCGACAATAACAAGTGAGTCGTACCCAACCTAACCTTCACACAGTGAGGTCCCGGGTACTCAGTTATAACTGCCCGTGAGACACAACAACACCAGCTATATGTTAATCCGTCCACGATACTGAGGCCTGGGACCACACCTCACTCACTCGAGTGAGTGAGGTCTTGTGACACCAGACCACGTGGTTCCCCATGATGCTAATACACCACGTAGTGAATGAGTTGCTACAGCATCATGTAAGATTCCTCATAACACCATCTGTGAGGGAATTACTAAACCACATCAGGTCCTCATAATACCATCTGCGAGGGAATTACTACACCACATTAGGCCCCTCATAACACCATTTATAAGGGAATTACTACACCACGTGATGCCCCTCATAACACCATCTGCAAGGGAATTACTGCACCATGTCAGGTCCCTCATAACACCATCTGTGACGGAATTACTACACCACGTGATGCCCTTCATAACATTATCTGTGAGGGAGTTACTATACCACGTGTCTACTGTTCAACACCTCAGCGCACTTGATCTACATGACCTCCACTGTAAACATTAATCTGTATGTTCACTGTATGTTCCTTTACCTTTCTCAAATGAAGGCTTTTGTTAAACCACCAATGTCAATGTATGTAATAAGTCATTTATGTCCCATGTATATTTTCAGCCGATGGGATGCAGAACTTTTTCAATAAACCATTAATTGTTATTATTATTTTATTATTACCCACACACACACACACACACACACACACAGAAAGAGCGAGTGGAATTAAGACAACATGCATCCAGTGAGGGTCTTGTTTTGTGACTTCTTGGTGGTGATATAAATATTAGCTGTTGGTGCATATTATCACTCCTTTCTGTAGATATATGAGATGAATATGCTGTAATATGTAACTGTACTATTTACCATTATTGATTCAGGTCTCCGTATTATATGTTATAATCATACTCCATTTTGTCACTGGGTTAGTTCAGACTTAAGGCACATGCGCGCTGTACGCGCATGCGCAGATAGAGATACCCAGAGAGATTCCAAGACAGGACGCTGTTTCCCCTGTCTTAACTCCTTTTGTGTGTTTGTCCCAGAAATAGAACTTACGAACTTGACATCAGTGTGTTTCCTTTACCCCTGATTATAAGGATCACCTGAGTCTCTCCCACACTTTCCACTCCATCTCTCTAATCACCCACACCTTTCCGCTTTCTCACTTCATATTTTAAAATGTTATGTAATGTAATGTTGAAGGGATACAACTTTGCTCATTTATATGAATACTTATCTGAATTTCCCTAAATATACTTGAGCTTTTGTCTATATTTAAGACATCTTCAGGTCATCAGATCCACTAATCTCTTGCACAAGAAAGGGTGACCGGATATGCTATCAGAAGGTCAGTAATATGAGACCACTAATCCCCCACCTGAGAAAGGGTGACCTGACATTGCGTCAGGTCAGGTCAGTTACACGAGACCCACTAATCCCCCACAGCTCCATGGGAGTGGAAAATACAAGTCTTTGCTGTAACACACCTGTATCATATAGACTTTTTTGTTTTTAAATATATTTATTTAAGCAACCTTTTAACCCTTAGCCCCAGGTAGCGTTCCAGAACGTCCGCCTATTTTCCCATTTTTTTTTTGTTTTTTTATATATACAGTTAGACCCCGACTTACGACGGGGTTAGGGACCCAAATCCAGGTCGTAAGTCCAACATAGATAAAAGAAATAAATAAAAAAAAAATAAAATCTACAATGAAGTACAGTACACTAAACGTAATAAATAATGAGGAATGGATACAGTACAGTAAAAGTAATAAATAATGAGGAATGGATACAGTGTGACTGAGCACTTACCTTAAATGTAGTCAGCTGAATGCACACAGGGCCCCCATAGTTTTCTATTTACAGGATGCATGGAGACTATATTAATTGGAAGAAGCAGAAGAGGAGACAGGGCTGGGTGGGGCATCAATGTCGCTTTCTTCAGACAGGTTTATGTGCTGTGAAAACTTGCTGGTTGAAGGTATTGGTTCATCTTGAGGGAGTGAAGAGGCAGCACTGGTGGGGCGTGAGGAGACAGCACTGGGGGACTTCTTGAAATAGATGTCCAATTTAGACTGCACAGTTTGCTTTTTCTTTTCATTATAAATTTCTCTGTAGGAAGTAAGTGCATCTTGGATCATTCTGTCAACTTTGGCATAACGCTCATAATTTTGATCTATGTCATCAAACATTTGCATTGCTTTATTAATTGTAGCAAATGCCTCTGCCATTTGTTTCACTGAAAACTTTTTGGGGGGTGCAGGTTCTTCTTCTACATTTTGTCTCTCTTCTTCCTCTGCAATTTTCCGTGCATCTAGTTCAATAAGGTCCTTGTTACTGAGCTCTTCTGCTACACTTTCAACCAACTGTCCAACATCTTCATTATCAATTTCTAACTCCAGCTTTTTACCTAACTCCACTATCTTGTTACTAATATCCGAAATAACTTCATTTTCATTAAATCCTTTGAAACTGTGCAAAGATCTTTTCAGGATTTTCTTCCATATTCCATTCATGCAATGTTTTGTAACCTGATCCCATGCTGTACTAATGTTCTTTATACATGACAAAATGTTGTACTCTTTCCAAAACTGTCTGAGCGTTTTCTCACCTTCAGTAGCAGCAACAGCCTGAGCGAAGGTCGTGCGTAAATAATACGCTTTAAAGGCAGCAATAGCACCTTGATCCATGGGTTGGATGATAGAGGTAGTGTTAGGTGGAATGTACACTACCTTAACATCAGGGTGCATGTCGTCCAGGTGTGGTGGGTGTCCCAGAGCATTATCCAAAATCAGTAAAATCTTGAATGGAATCCGTTGTTGCAGACAATACCCCTTGGCTCGTGGAATGAAACAAGTCATGAACCAATCCTCAAACAGTGCTAATGTCATCCAGGCTTTCTTATTACTGTGATAAAACACTGGCAGTGTGTGCTTGCTGACATGTTTAAAAGTGCTGGGGTTTTCTGAATGATAGATCATGAAGGGCTTTAACTTGAAACCAGCAACATTCCCCCCCAACAGAAGTGTAATTCTGTCCTTGAATGCCTTGAATCCTGTGGATGTATGTCCGCTCAGGCATGCGCTTCCACAATAATCCAGTCTCATCCACATTGAATATTTGCTCAGGCAAATAATTCCCTTCCACAATCGCATCATCTAACTCCTCCTTAAACACTTCGGCAGCACCAATATTGGCACTAGCTGCCTCTCCACTCACCTTAACATTGTGTAGACTGTAGCGTTTTTTAAATCTATCAAACCACCAATGACTTCCTGTAAAGGTTTGATCACATTCATCTCCTGCCTGCTCCTTTCGGCCTTGGAACAGGCTACTTGCTTTAGCCTGTATGGTTAGAACGCTTAAGGGTACACGCTTCTGTATCTGGTCTTCTATCCATATCACCAATAATTTTTCCATATCGTGAATAGGACCTTGTGTTCTCTTTGATATTATAGTTCCCTTTATAGGTGTTGTTCCTTTCACTGCTTCACGAATACGTTCCTTGTCCTTCAGAATAGTGGATATGGTCGAGTGTGAGAAACCTAGGTCGCGTGAGATTATTGCTACTGTTTTTCCCTTCTAATGCTGTGTTATTATCTTCATTTTCATCTCAAAAGTAATTGCCTGTCTCCTTTTCCTTGGAACGCCACCAGCACTCTCACTTTTACGCTTTCCAGTCATTATAAAGTCAATTAAATATGATAATAACGAAAGTTCACAGCGCGATCAGTATAGGATACGATAGCCAAACACAAACAAAGCGCTCCACTGAGTGAGTGTACCCACGAGGCGACCCGAGACGCTCCACCCTCTCCCCCGAGACGGAAACGTTTCGATATAGAAAATGCGCTCGTTATTTGAAAATATTTTTGGTCACGACGGTCGCAGTCGTCTGTCCCGACGGACGTACGGTCAAAGCAGGTCGTAAGTGCCAATGGAAGTAAGTCCATGTAGTCGTAAGTCGGGGTCTAGCTGTAAAAATATATTTTTTTAAAGTTGATTTTTTTTCTCTATTTATTCCCGCGGGGGAGGGGGGAGGGGGGGGTTACTGCCAGCAGCACCCTAGCCCGAGGCTTAAAGGTTAAATAAACTATTTGCGATTATTATACTGTAATAAAGAAATGGAGTTTCCAAGTTAATTAGAACTGCATTTATGGACTACGGTAGTTTAGACTTAAGGAAAACATCCATAGCACCAAGAAACGTTCTGGTGATGTGGGCTAGTGTCTGTCTGTGGAAGATGTCTAGCTTAGACACTCGGAAACTTTTCCCAGTGACCGGAAACAGTTCTGGGGATAAGGAATTTTAGCGAGTTAGAAAGTCGTCTTGTTACCTAGAAATCTCCCATCCCCGGAAGTGCTCTGTACCAATTGTTCCAGCTACTGGGGATATCGTTACTATAGTAATTATACATTATACAGCTAGACCCCGACTTACGACGGGGTTAGGGACCCAAATCCAGGTCGAAAGTCCGAATGGTTGTAAGTCCGACATAGATAAAAAAAAAAAAATAAATAAATAAATCAAAAATCTACAATGAAATACAGTACAGTAAAAGTAATAAATAATGAGGAATGGATACAGTACAGTGAAAGTAATAAATAATGAGGAATGGATACAGTGTGACTGAGCACTTACCTTTAATGTAGTCAGCTGAATGCACATGGGGCCCCCATAATTTTCTAATTATACATGGAGACTGCATTAACTGGAAACGTTTCGGTATAGAAAATGCGTGTGTCATTTGGAGAAGAAAAAAAAAATATTGAAAAAAAAAAAATTGTCACAACTGCGGCGGTCGTAAGTCGAAGCAGTCGTAAGTCGGGGTCTAGCTGTACATCTTTATTATTTTATACTGATATTATTAAATTATATTTTAAAACAATCTTACCTTTCAGTTGCTCTCAAGTTTGAACAAGTGAAATGTCATAAAATAAACTGATAAATACACTATAACACTGATATACAGTGAGTTCTGCTGTAATGCGTGTTTTGACAACGCGAATTGGCTCTAACCCGTTTTATGAATAGAGGAACGATTTTTGTATAACGCGAACGCTTGTTTGCTGTAACGCGATTTTTGCTTACAATTTCTCCAATTTTGTGGTATTAACTGTGAATATGGTAAAGAAGAATGTCTCCAAGAAGCGTTCTGGTGATCACATTCCTGGTGATGATCGTAAAAGAAAGGCTATAACCCTTGAAGAGAAGCTCGATGTTATCAACCTCAAAATCACCCTTCTCCCCCATCAAGTTATATTCATAATTTTTCAAGGTAAAGTGTTACATTTACTGTATGATTTCATTATTAGATATGAATGTAGCATTTATTTAGACTGTGCTATCCTTTGTGTTAGGCTACTATTAAATTTTTTTCGATTTCGAGTAGTAATCTGCACCTAACCCTATTTTCTCCATAAGCCCTGTTATTTGTATTATGCAAATTTCTATAACACGTTGTTTTACAAGAACACAGCTATCGTTATAGCAGAACTGACTGTAGACGCTTTTAAAGCATTTCACAACACTTTTCTTAACTTTTACAAGTAACTCAGACATTTATCATATCCTCAGAAGGCTATTATGGCACATTTTACACATATGACATTACAAATTTGAATACTGTAAATACTGTGAATGCTTTGGAAACACATAAACACTTTAAAGACTAATATTACAGCACAATGGAAGGCATATGTGTGTGGGGTGGATGTCAAGATAAAATTTAAAGGGCTCACTCACCTAGCCTTCTAGCTTTACTGCCAGAACAACACTGATATCTAATGTATGGCATGCTGTGGACTGTTGCCAAGTTACCAAACAGTGATAGATTACCAATGGAGAGGAGATCTACCAGAATGATGTGCCAAACTCTCAAGCGTTAATCAGAATTGCACGATTTTTTTTTCTCTTGAATGACACTAGGTTGTCAGAGCCAATTGGACGTGATTATCTTTGATGTCTGTATGTGTCATGGTGTGCGAGTGTTAATAATACTTTTACTTTATTTCTTATAACTGGAACTTGGAATAATGATGTAATGTTTACATTTTCTATGAGGTTAAATTAATTAATCTTCCTGTTTCATTGAAATACTGTACTGAAGTTTTGTGAAATTTGATTATTAGAGTATAGAGATGACCTGGCGTACAATGAGATGGGCCACAGCTAAACTGGATGACCTGAAGAACCAAGTTGAAGAAGTGCAGATGGCCCTTCACAAGTGTGCTAGTGCTCAGGAAACACAAGTGGGGTGTTCATTACAACAACGCTTAGAAGACCATATCACTAGCCTAGAAGTGACGGCAGCACTCAGACAACCAGCAGTGCAAGCACGACACTGGCAACACCTTGTTAATGTTACAGGTTGGTTATGTTCATGTGATAGAGAACAGATAGATCTTTAATATATATATATATATACAGTGTATATATATATATATATATATATATATATATATATATATATATATATATATATATATATATATATATATATATATATATATATATATATATATATATATATATATTTATATAGATTTTTTGTTTTGTGTTTGTTTAACTCATTGCAGACATTTTTTACATTATATATTGTATATTTTTTCTGATATCCTGCAGGCTGGAGAGTAAAAATAAACTTTACTTCCACTTGTCTTCATTGTTTCACTTATAATGCTGTGATCTCTCCATAAACAACTAAGTGACATGCTCTCTTGTCACATATGCACTGCTGTTTTATGGAGATCCCACACTTTTAGCATTTTTCGCCCCATCCTTTTATCTCCTCTTTGGTCGTCTGCTCCCCCTCTATCCACTTCTGAAGTATATATTCTTCTTATCAATCTTTCACTTCCCAATTTTACTGTATGTTCATACTACCATAACAAACCCCACTTGCATATCTGTCCAACACATCTTTCATTTCCATATCTGTCTAAATTCTGTATTTTTCACCCCAAGTATTACTCTCTAGCACAACATTTTCTGTCACTTATAATATGCTTCTTCCTTGTACAGTCCCAGATTAAGCTCTCAGTACAGTCTTGGTGGAGGGTATAAACTCCACCCCCACCCTTACTGGACAGCGGGTAGCTGTCCATCCATCACCCCCACCACACAAACAAGCACCTGAGCAGTTCAATATTCAGCTCTGATACTTCCATTTCTCAGTAAGGACTGAGAAAGTATGTGATTGTTTTCTTTAAAAAATTCACGAAATTGTTTATCCAATAAAGTTTTACATTATTTGGCATAATAGGTTAGATTATTATTAGATAATCATAATATATACATTGCAATACAGAAGACACAGGGGAGAGAATGTGTTTGTTGTCTGGGGGTTCGCTATAATAATATCTTCCAAGCTGTATTGTTCCTCAGAATGGTAACCAGAAAACTATGCATTAAAGTGCCCTGTAATATGATTCATAAGAGAATACTTTACCACCCTCCGTGATAATGGCCCTATCATAGGATCTAATGCATATAAACTTTGTTTGATCCCTACGATGGATAACGTGATGGGAGTATAGCTGACATATGAGTGACATGATTAATATTAAAGCGTGTCACAACTACAAGTAGGTCACAACATCATTGATTCGGGTTGGATGGAAAAATAAGGTAAAAGCTGCATGACCATATTTTATTTCTAGTTATACTCATAAAGGTAACCATAAATGTTGCCTAGCTAATGTTGTATGCACTCAATATCTTTGTAAATATTTACAGTTAAAACATGGTAAAACAATGATTCAAACAATATATCTTTTAGATTATAAAATTATGCATAACACATGTTTTTTGCAAAAAATTATCAATTCAGTAGCCAATCCAGCCTTTTTTTTTAGGGGCTGTAGCCACAAGGTCTCCACCAGCTCCAGTCTACCACTGTAGTATTCCCATTGTCTGGTAATGTGCAACATAATGTCAAATACAGTACATAATGTAAAACTCGATTGTATAAATTGTTTCATGAATATATTTAACAAAACAATGATATCCTTTCCCAGTCCTTATTGAGAAGTGGAAGTATCAGAGCTCAATTGTTGAGCTACTTGGGTGCTTGTTTTTGTTTTAGGGTTATGACAGTACTGTGACCAGTGAGGCCACTGCTTGAAATTTGTTGCTATATCTTGAAAATTTTACCCTAACTTTAAAAGCTTCAAAAAAAAAATGAAAACCTTACTTACATTGAAAGATTCTAAAACAAAAATTCTAATTTTTATTATTATTATTTTATATTTAAGAATCATAATTACTGGGTTACTTAGATACAACAATGTTTTTTTTACATTTAGTGTGCTCAGTCATTTGGCACCCCTGGGCCCATGGTTCGCTAATTTCACACCTGTAAACAATGTGAATCTTCCATCTTTTATTTAGAAAGAAAATTGATCTTAAATGTTTTTTTTTTTTTTTTTTTTAGTTTAGTCTCGTCTCAAACCATCCAATGAATAGATTTCGTTTTATTTTGTAATGCAAATTACCGACTGTCTATTTTCATTTGATTATCTATTATTTTTTGTGTATATTTTATGTATTTGTACATTTTGTAAAACTGTATTGATTAAAATTAAAATAATTGTAATTGGATATAATTTTGTCACATCTCAATTTTTTTTGCGATATGGAAGATTCAGAAAAGAATCTGGTAAACTTTGTTTTTGTTCAAGCTCTGAATGCGACATCAGCAATGTTACCTAGGTATGTAACAATATGACCTTCCATCCAGTAAGGGTGGGGGGAGGACTTTGCACCCTCCACCTAGACTGTTTTAATAACATTCGTCCGGGACTGTTCATCCAGAGCCTGTGTTTCACTCCTTATGTAGTAATGTTAGCACAACAGTATTTATATCCAGTAGCTTTACAAAAATCAAAATTTAGTGGAGGTACTTTTTATTTCCCCAGAAAGCCGAGTGAAAGGGTAACACAGACACTATCTAAATTGAAGTAATAAAAAATTCTTGCTGCTTTCTTTACAGGTTTTGGGAGTAAATGGGTATCTGCCTCAGGTGTAGGTGGTGTAAGTGTATGGGATGTGTTGGAGCTTCGACTCTCCCATCATCCACAGCTTGTTGCTACAACTGTTGCTGCTTCTGTTCGGGAGAGTCTCCTTAACAGTCAAATTAAGGAGATAACTAATGTAAGCTATTTGTGCCTCATAGTAATCTATCACTTCCCTGACCTAATGGAAAATAGTTCACCCAGAGTACATGTGACAGTAACTACCATATTTTATGACATATAAGATGCACCCCCTATTTTAGCAGGGAGTATTTAAGAAAAAACTTTTATGTGTATTTTCCAACTGTACCCATAGTTTTAATATACAGTACCAGTAAATGTGAAAAATTGATCAAAATGCAGTAAAACCTCGATTAACAGACCACATATGGGGGGAAGGGGCCGACGGATAATCCGAAAGGTCGGTTAATAGTACATAAAGTCTACGGAAATAATACATACATTTTCAAAGTACCTTTCCCGAACCTACCCCATTTAATTCCCTCTATTCATTTTTGTTCATTTGCCATTCATATTTCAATTGAATTTGCTTTAAAACATTAACCTTTTTAGTAAATAATTATGAAACAGCACAGAAACCATGAATAAAAAATGGAAAAGTCAAAGAACATATGTCATCACAAAAATTGTGACCAAGTCCCAGGTTGCTGATCTGACTTTCTACCCTATTTACACACAATTGCAGGGTCTCAATTGCTTCTCTTACTATTGACAACACAACAAACATATATTGTTTCTCACTATTGATTTTTTTTCATTTTTGCATTTGTTTATGGTTCTTTATTACTATTATTATTACAGGTTGACAACCCTTTATCCAAAATTCCGAAAACCGAAAAGCTCTGAAAACCGAAAGTTTTTTTTTTTGGGGGGGGGGGGGGGGTATTAGCCCTCTCGGGCACAGGTCACTGACCCACATTGGGGCCTGGGGGGTGAAAATGTAATGGTAATAATAATAATAATAATAATGATAATACAGTACGTACAGTAATAATAATAATTATTCATAGTAAATAAATTTTTTAATAAAAAATACACAAAAATAAAATAAGAATGATGACAATAATAATACTGTAATAATAATAGCTATAATACTGTAATAATAAAATAATAATAATATTAAAGAAATACAAGAAAGAAAAAAAGATCAAAAGTGAGAAACATGACCTAGACCTATGAATAATTATTATTATTATTATTATTATTATTATTATTATTATTATTATTATTATTATAGCCCCCAGGCCCCAATGTGGGTCAGTGACCTGTGCCCGGGTGAGCTGATCCCTGTAAAAAAAAAAAAAAAAAAAATAACCATTCTGAAATCCGAAAAATTCCGAAAACCGAAATGCGTCTGGTCCCAAGGATTTTGGATAAGGGATTGTCAACCTGTATTATCATTATTAATATTATTACATTATCGCCCCCCAGGCCCCGATGTGGGTCAGTGACCTGTGCCCGGGTGACCTAATCCCTGTAAAAAAAAATAAAAAAAAAAAAAAAAAAAATTTAGGAGTTCGGGATTGACGGTTAATCCGAAAGTCGGTTAATCAAGGGTCGGTTAATCTAGGTTTTACTGTAATACCAATAACTAAGTAACAAAAAAAGCCGTTTTTTCTAAAAACCAGTTTTTGTGATATAGCTCGAATGCAACGTCAGCAAATGCTACCTAGGTATGAGAATTCCTAGCTAATTCGCCAGGCCAACATACAGGCAATTAAAACATCTAATAATTACTTAATAAGTAATATGAGGAGGACACGCCACTACCTGGCATTTAATTGCTATTTTCAAAGTCCTTCCTTCATCCAGATACCATGCACCCTGCGAACCTCATCTGTTGCCTCAGAGAGAGCAGTCATTAAAAGTCAACTCTTGAGGGGTGGAGATGGGTGGGTTATGGACGTCGCATTCGAGCTATATCACAAAAACTGGTTTTTAGGAAAAAACGGCTTTTTGTTCAATGCTCTGAATGCGACGCTCAGCAAGAATACCCTTGTAGGAGGTGGAGAGAGAGGTGACTTTGCAAACAAGGCTCTGCTGACTTAGGTCCTGATTATATTATAAATTATTTTGAAAATTTCCAAAATTAAGAACATTTACCGGAAGGTAAAATGTTAATTTACTCGAAAAGGATACTCACTTTATTCTAATGAGGAAGAAGGTCCTGGTAGTGGAGATTGAATAGATGGGGGAGGGGAACCCAACACCACCACATTTGAAGCATCTCTCACAGATAGATGAAGATAGCTGTCTTTGAAAGTTTTTGAAGATCTCCAAAAGCCCATTTCCTTGATCTGACTGAGACTCATATGCTGCAAAAAGGCCACAGACCCTGCATATTTCCTAGTGTCATGTGCCAAAAATTTCTTGCCAGGGTCTGCTTGATTCACTAATTGAGATAAGGATTTTGTCAATTGACTAGGAGATAATTTCTTACCATCCCTTGATGAGAAAACATAAGGGCCTCTATTAGCGAATCTGGTTAACCATTCCTGAAGATTTTTAACTGGACACAGTATGTGAGGAACCCTAGTTTCATCCATTAGACATTTTATCCTAATAGGTTGAGCTTGGAAATCTTCCCTTTCATTTTTTCTTAGGATCTCTGTAGGAAAAAGGATAACATCCTCGTCAGAAAATACCAATAATGATGGATTATTGGAAATTGAAATCAGTTCACTGATTCTCATACCCATTGCTATTGCTAGAAGGAACGCTGCCTTCTGGAGTAATTTATCCCCGTTCAGATTTATATTGTAATGAGGCCCCATAAGAAGATTAGTAACTTTTTCCAGAGACCAAGGCGGGATTCTCTTGGGTCGAGGAGGTCTCTGAATGAAAAAGGACGATCTTAGCAATTAATAAATCCTTGGGTTCAAAGTAATATTAAAACCCCAAGCCAGAGGGTCAACCAATGCTGATTTATAAGATGCAATTGTCGATCCTTGAAGGCCTTTAACTCTGAACAGAAATTCTAGAAATTCGAATACAACTGTTTCCGATAATGAATCCGGAGTTGTTAACTTGATAGATTGTTGAAAAATATTCCAAGCTTTCTCATAATGCATAAAAGTTTGGGGTCTATGACCTGCTAATACTTGATTAGCTATATTGGAATTACCCAACAACCTATTTAAACTTTTTTTTTGAGAAACTCCAAGCGTGAAGTGCCAAGGATATTTCGAACTGAGAATGTAGTACCTGGTCAAGACATCCTTGTTGCAATTGTAGAGGATTCGGGCACCAGTCCAGCAGATCCAGGCACCAAGGTTGTAGGATCCAATATGGTGCAATTAAGAGGACTTTGCCTCGGAAAGATCCGAGTTTGTGAACCACTAAGAAAAGGGCATTTCCTAAAAGATTTGACCTTTCCAGAGATGCATAAACTGGCATCTTGTAATTTCTTAGGGAGGCAAATAGATCTATCTGTGGAGTTCCAAACTTCTTCACTAGACTCTTGAACTCCGATACCTTTAGGGACCATTCTGTTTCTGTCGATACTGGCCGGAGACGGGACAGCACATCTGCCCAATTGTTTTTCACTCCCGGTATATAAGTTGCTTTGAGGTAAAGTGTTTGTGTTGCACAAATACTGAAAAAATTTTCTGATAGTTTTAGAAGGAGCCAAGACCATGTTGACCCTTGATGATTGAGACAAAAGACTGCTGTTTTGTTGTCCATGGCAAACAGGATCGTTATATTTTGTAAATTTGGGTTTGCCTACAAAAAGAATAGGACCACTGCTAATTCTTTTATATTTATGTGTTTGTCCCAAAGGAAGTTGCTCCACTTTCCTTGATTGAATTCCCCTTTTGAAGAATGGTATCCCCATCCTATTTTGGACGCATCCGTACAAACGACCAAACCTGTTTGAGGTGGAACCCAGGGAGAGGGACCAATTAGGTTGACCCAGTTTGTCCACCATAACCGATGATTCTTTGTCTGAATAGGGAGAGAAGAAGAAACTTTTCTGTTTCTGCGAAGCAACTTCGAGTCCAGATGAGATAGTTGCTTTTTCCTTAACTTTCCAATGGAACCACTATTGTGGCAAAATTCAACAGACCCAGAAGATTTTCCCAATCGTGCCAAGAAACCTTGTGCTTTACACAAAAGGCTTCTACTTTGTTTATCAAATCTGTTACTTTTGTTCCTGGTAAACTGACTGACCGCTGATTTGTATCCCAGTGGAGGCCTAACCAATCCAACTTTTGATATGGTATTAAGTTTGATTTGACCTGGTTTATCTTTAAACCAAGGTTTTGAAATAGTACTAGTGTACGTTGGGTCGCTCTTTGACAATCTTTGAAAAAGTTTTCCATTATCAGCCAATCGTCTAGATAAGCAAAGGTTCTTATGCCCTCCTTTGCAAAGATCTTTCTGGGAATATTTGCCAGTTTTGTAAAGACTTTTGGTGCAGTTGTCAGACCGAATGGCATCACTGTGAATTGATAACTTAATTCCCCTACTTTGAACACCAGAAATTTTCTGTACCTGGGAGCAACAGGAACGTGATAATAGGCATCTTCGAGATCCACTTTTGAGATCCAAGCATTGGGCGGATGTAGATGCCTCAGATGGTCGTAAATGAGCATCTTGAAACTTCTTTTGGGAATAAATTTGTTTAGGATTGAAAGATCCAAAATCCATCTTCATTTGTCGCTGCCTTTCTTGGGGACTGGGAATAGGCGAGACATGAAACATTTCTCTGACTGCAATGGTTCTATGGCACCTCTGTTTAGTAGTTGACTTACAAATTTTGTAAGTAATAAGGTTGGTTTTTGACCCTTCTTTGGGGATGCTAGGGGAGGGTGCCTCACCCAAGTCCATGTGAGACCCCCTTTGATTGTCTTGTAAGTCCATATGGAAGAAGTCCATCTTTTCTCCCAACCCCCTAGACAACCCACCTGTCTGGCTTCATTGGAAGAGAGTAGTTGCTGAGGTGGTGGAATAAGGTCTCCTTCCGTTTCTGAACAAACCGCCACCTCTATTACTTCTTTGATTATTTCCTCCTCTAAAATTTCCCCTTGGTTGATAACTGACCCGGGCAGCTGGTCCTGTTCCCCTGTAAAACTTTCCTCTCCTAGGTTTCCGAAAGGTCTGATGACTCCTGGGGACATTAATATTAATAGTATTCTCCAAAGATGATCTATAATTAATCAATGATTGCTCACCAAAAAAGCAGGAGAAAGAGGAGAAGAACGTATCAACAAATACGCTACCACTTGAAGCATTATTTGTTGCTTGTTTCCTTAGCTGGACTTTCAGTCTTAGGGCTTTCAACAAATGATCTAAGAATGAGTTGTACAGTGAATATGGGATTCCTTGTAAAGCAGCAGCAAAACATTTGTCCACTTCTGAATTTTCTTCATAGTCCAGCACAAACTTAGTTAATAATGACACATCATAATTGCAGACCAAGCATCTGCTGCCAATTTCCTAGTTTTAAATTCTTCAAGCACCAGGGCAGGGGCAACTGGTTTCAAATTTTTTTTATAACATATCAACATATTTTGAAGCCGACAAATATTGGGAAATATCATATAAGGAACTCTTTTCGTCATTAAATTGGAACTTCAAAAAACTAAACTTGTGAGCATTCCTGTCTGTGAGAATGAATTTTAAGTTTTTCAGTAAATTAGCCCAGACTTTGTCTATTTCAGAGATCATCTTTGGGCAAATATCAGGCCAAGAAAGTGTAGTATCACCCTCCAAAAACAAAGAATGATGACCCAAAGTTGCATGTCCTTCCTCTCTCTTTGTAGTTGCTGAGATATCAGGAAGCTTAAGAGACATTTTCATAAAATATCTTGAATAAGGAATCCACAGATTCAGATGGATTAGTGAACAAAGAAGACTTAGCTCTTACCAATGTTATCCATGGCCTGTTAGAATCAACCTTACACTCAATATTATCCAGCAACTGCGTGTCAGTCGACAGCAACCTGTTTCCACTCGCAGTAACCAACACTTTTGTCCCAGGTGGAAGTGGTTGCCAAGATGTGGGTAGGATGAAATCAGTCTCAACAGGTCCTTCCTGCTCAAGAGACTGGATACTATGATTAGAACCAGGCTCATCGTCCTGATCCTGGAATCCACTGAGTTGATAGAGGTTTTTGAAGACTTCCCATTGCCCCATTGTCTGGAGGGTCCAATAACTTATTTTTCTTAGCAGCAGCAGTCTTGTCTAAGTGGGGATTAAGTCTTTTACTTAACACCAATAAACCTAAACTTTCTGCCAACTTGGGATCTTTCCATTGTTGTACATTCAAAAATTTACTCTTCAAGGCCTTATTCCACCTGTTTTTAATTTGTATTTGCAATAAATCTTTCTTATCACCTGTAGCTTGATGAAATTGAAAAATTTGATCATAACAAACTGCAAAATCCATTGGTGAAAATAAGTTATTTGAGACACAGCTGCCATGAATTATGCAAGCCACATGAGGATCTATCTTAGTAATCCAAGTCGCTGTACATTTTTTATATTTACGGTACATGTAGTATGGCCCCCTTGGGTCTTGGGTGAAACTACTACTACTGAATTCAAATTCTCTACTGACAAACAACTCCTTGAATGTAGTGCCTGAGCTGAACTTTCTAGTCCTTGTAGCTCAGCACTCAATAGTATCTCCTCAGGGACAGTTTCATAGTCTCCTCCATTATCCATTGGCCCGGAGTCCTGACCTTCATCCTCCAGTTGAACATCACTCATCTGAACTAGGAGGATACCATGAGTCACATTATATCATTACAACACAAAGTAATAATAATAATTAATAAGGGAGAAAGCATTTTCTCCCAAACTTAATCAATATGACTCATAAATGTTATGTTATTCGTAAGTTAGTGTTATTCAAGTCACTCCAATGACCAACATAAACAATAACTCACTATTTCATATCTGTCTCCCGACTCTTATTTATCAAGTATCCCTTAGCTCAATGAAACTTATTTACATGTAATTAAATTTGTTTTTATAAAATAATTTCATTCAGAACATTTATTGAGAGGGATCATCAAGATCTTTATTTGTTGCCAATCAGGGGCACAGACATTATCCCCAAGTAAACACTTAAGGGAAAATTCCTCCGTGCGCACTATCACCCGGCAGGGTTGACAGTGCTGAGACGCTAACATAGCGCTCTATTGGCAGCAACGTTCACTGTTACTCTAGCAATATTTATTGGGTTGAGAATTCCACCCTGAATTGGTCTCATATAACCCATAGAAGGTGTAAAGTCCATTTCAACATAACTCTAGATTGATAGTAAGACCGGAAGGTCAACATTCCGGAAGGAACGCCAAGTCTAGCAGCCTCGCTAAAGTTCGCTTGAACCCGCTACTGAGGACATCAAAGTTATGAAGAGACAAACTCAACTCTGGCCTTTTTGCTGAGAATAAATAGAAACCCAAGGGCGGAAGCCCAAAGGTTTTGTGAACATACATAAGAGTAGGGAGAGAGATAGTCATGGTATTCATATTAGCACGTGAATAATTGGGACAAAGAGATCGTAAACAATATACATATATATGTATACAGTATATATAAATGGATATATTCACATATTCTCTTTTAGTGAAGACGAGCCCGGGAGGGCGCAGCGACATTCACTGAGTGACTTAAAAGCAAGGAATAGTCACAACGATCTAAACTACTTCACAAAGAAGACGTGTTGTGGTCGCCTTGCTGACCCAAAGTCGTATAAGAAATTGTCCCAAATACAATAATTGAGAGACATAACAAAATAAAAGTCACTCTACTTCTTCACTGTGCTATTAAGTACAAATACCGTATATAATATCCTAGCAGAGGTGAGTATTTCAGCAATTAGAACACAAATTCGCGGAACTTCCCTTTGTGTCTATTATAGCTGAATCGCCAGGCAAGAGATGAGGTTCGCAGGGTGCATGGTAGCTGGATGAAGGAAGGACTTTGAAAATAGCAATTAAATGCCAGGTAGCGACGTGTCCTCCTGATATTACTTATTAAGTAATTATTAGATGTTTTAATTGCCTGTGTGTTGGCCTGGCGAATTGGCTAGGAATTAACATACCTAGGTAGCATTTGCTGACGTCGCATTCAGAGCATTGAACAAAAAGGGGTAGTTTGAACCGGGCTTTACGTGTAGATTATATTCTTGAGTAATATTTCTTGTAATCATAAATTGAAGCATATACAGTACTTTACAGTATCTCATTAATGATATTTACATAGAATGTTGACTATACTGGAAGGACCTTTTATACATGTGTTTTCTGTTATCAATATTGAAGAACTTTATTGTTAATATTGCTCTTTAGTTCTGGCAGCGTGCTCGGTTGTGTGTCAAAACAACTTCAGCTGTATGGAGTGTTGAAGGCCTTGATGAGCTGCTTTCACATCTCCACAATCACAATCTTTCTCTTAGAGCACTGAGGAGTACAAGGTTGGTTTTTGTATTTTCTGTAAAGGTTACAATTTGTAACCAGAAAATATAATTAATTTCTAAGGTTACTTCATGGAATTGTAAGTTTGGAGAATTTATATTTGGTGTTAGTAGCTTGTTTAAAGTTCTACACTGCATGAAGCACCGGTAAGCAACTTACGATATGTTACACTATTGTAATGTTTGTTGAAATTATAAGTCAGTTGTGGGAGTCTTTTCAACCTTTGATTACCCCTGTCACTGCAAAGGGCTTAAGATTTTATTTAATGGGAATTAGTCCACTTGGGCATGGGTCACTGACCCACATCAGGGCCTTGGGTGGGTGGAAATAATAATAATAATAATAATAATAATAATAATTATAATAATAATATTAGCAATAATATTAATAATAATAAAGAGCCATAAATATACTTGAAAAAAAATCGAGAGTGAGAAACCATAAAAAAGTTGTGTTGTAAAAGTGAGAGAAACATTGAGACCCTGTAATTGTGTGTAAATGAGGCAGAAAGTCAGATCAACAACCTGGGACTTAGTCACAATTTTTGTGATGCTATCTGGCAGCAGGGTCTACCATTAGACAACACATTATGCTTCCAATATCTTCCTAGGTGGTAGTACCTCTCTGCTTGATAGCTGCTCAAATGAAAAAAGTGATTGAATCCAATACTGTACAGAGGGGTCTCATCTTGCGTGGGAATATCATACTGGTACACGTCCACACAAGCGATACCATTTAACATATGTAAAAATCACTATATCATACTGGACTCGCCAGACCTTTACTCTAGAATGACTTTGGGTAACAGGCACAGATTTTTGAATCTCCAGGTGGGTGGCGTGGACAGCAGACAATATTTTCTCCCGTGTTTTTCCTGATTGTTCTGATGGTGGATTCGTTGACTTTATAAAAGTGTGCTATGTTACATATCCTCATCCCAGCTTTGAGTTTCTTCAAAATTTCAACCTTGCTGGTGTATGAGAGGGCCTACTGCTTCCCACTTCTTCAGCCCTGAGGCCCACAAGTCAGCCTTGTTAACAACCAGGTAGCAAGGGTGGATGGGGTGAGGTACACTGCTAGTGGGAGCGAGCAAGAGTACATAATCACTCCTGAGTATTCCACCTCTACCTTACACCTCTCACAACCACCACTACCTCACCCCAACTACAACCACCAATGCCACACCCCACCCACCACCTCACACCTCTCACAACCACCACTACCTCACCCCACCCACCACCACCACTACCTCACTCTACCTACAACCACCACTACCACACCCCACCCACCACCACTACCTCACCCCACCCACCACCACTACCTCACCCCACCTACAACCACCAATACCACACCCCACCCACCACCACCACTACCTCACCCCACCCACCACCACCACTACCTCACTCCACCTACAACCACCAATACCACACCCCACCCACCACCACTACCTCACCCCACCCACCACTACCTCACCCCACCTACAACCACTGTAAATGCCTGGGACTTAGGGATAGAAATCCCCTACCAGACTAATCAGGTTCTTAATTAAGGAAAGTCAAGGACCATGGTTTTCTGAGGAATAACAAACAACCGTTTGAGATTGACATCTCTTTACTATACAAAATATAACACAAAACTCTGACACCACTCAACAAACATCAAATAACAATTACGGGAGTCATACAATTAATGCAGTCAACAGTTAATGGAGTCAAACAATTAATGGAAGCAAACAATTACAGGGAGCAAACAATTAATGGGAGTCAGCAATTAATAGAATCAAACAATTAATGGGAGTCAACAACTGATAGAATCAAACAATGAACAGATATTTCCTACAGCAGTGGCCCTGGGGGAAGGTTCTCGAACACGGTGATGCGCACTCAGGGTAGGGAAGCGTCCATTCAACTCCACACTCGAGCGACATCTTGAAATGGCAGGAGAACACCGGGGCACAGACGGAATGAGATGAACTGACGGTCGTGGTATGTGGTAGTGGTAGATGACCAGAGAAATGACAGTCGATAATAGGTGAAGGTCTGGGGACACAGCCCACGAGTCCAGGACCTATGATGAGATCACAGCCAGAATTTGACGAACAGCGGGGTAGCTAGATAGTGACTGTATGGCGGCTGGGTTGAATCTGCCGGTGACCCAGATAGTCGCTGCCGTTCTCACCTCTGTCCAACCGCCCCAAGTGTCGTCCTCACCAGCAAACGAGCGAGTTAGCAGTGGTAACCAGCAGGAAGATCATTTCTGCCCTTACAACCACCACTACCTCACCCCACCCACCACCACCAATACCTCACCCCACCCACCACCACCAATACCACACCCCACCCACCACCACCAATACCACACCCCACCCACCACCACCAATAAGAACATAAGAACATAAGAATGGAGGAAACTGCAGCGGGCCTATTGGCCCATACTGGGCAGTCCCGTTTACACCCAACCCCTATTGCTCATATGAGCATCCAACCTATGTTTGAAGCAATTCAGCGTATTCGAGTTAATGATGATATTTGGTAACTTGTTCCATTCATCCACTACTCTGTTTCCAAACCAGTGTTTACCTATTTCACGCCTAAATCTAAATTTGTCCAATTTAAAACCATTGTTACGAGTTCGCTCCTGGTTGGATAATTTGAGTACCTTTGTAATGTCCCCTTTGTTTAGCCCTGCCTTCCATTTGTACACCTCTATCAGGTCGCCCCTCGCTCTACGTCTCTCAAGGGAGTGCAAATTAAGATGCTTTAACCTGTCTCTATACTCAAGGTTCCTGATACCCGGGATTAGTCTTGTCATTCTCCTCTGAATTCTTTCCAAGGATTCTATATCCATTCTGTAATACGGTGACCAGAACTGGACTGCGTAATCCAGGTGTGGTCTCACAAGAGCAAGATACAGTTTTAGGATGACCTCGCTAGTCTTGTAACTAACACTCCTTTGTATGAACCCAAGTACTTTATTAGCCTTGTTTCGAGCAAAAACACATTGTTTACTTGGCTTAAGGTTCCTACTTATCATTACTCCTAAATCTCTCTCGCAGTCGGATTTCTCTATGGCATCGTTGTTCATCTGGTATCTGGTTTCCCTGTTTACATTTCCTATACTGAGTACTTTACATTTGTCAATGTTGAATTTCATCTGCCATTTTTCAGACCATTCGAAAAATTTGTTTAGATCCTCCTGTAGTTTTGCCGAGTCCTCGTCAGATTTGATAACACGTCCTATTTTAGTATCATCAGCAAATTTACTTATGTTGCTGTCTATGCCGATATCTATGTCGTTTATGTATATAATAAACAATAATGGTCCAAGTACTGAGCCTTGGGGAACTCCACTTGTGACGTTGCTCCAATGGGACTTAGTGCCGTTAATGCTCACTCGCTGTTTCCTGTCCTGTAACCACGCCCTAATCCATTTAAGGATGTCACCTTTGATGCCATGAGCTTCTACCTTTCTAATTAGTCTTTCGTGGGGTACTCTGTCGAAGGCTTTGCTAAAGTCGAGATATACCACATCATAATTGTGCCCCTCGTCCACTGATTCGAAAACTGATGAAAAGAATGTTAATAGATTAGTTAGGCAAGAACGTCCGCTTGTGAAGCCATGCTGGGAATCATTGATCAATCTGTGCTTCTCCAGGTGATTTCGAATAGAGTTTGAAATGATTGCTTCCAGTAATTTGCCTACTATTGATGTTAGACTGATTGGGCGGTAGTTAGAGGATAGTGATCTATCCCCCTTCTTGAAGATCGGTATTACATTCGCTATCCTCCAGGATTCTGGTACTACACCTGTTTTTAAGGACATGTTAAACAACTTTGCTAAGGGCATACTAAGCTCTTCCTTACATTCCTTTAATACTCTGGCAAATATCTCATCGGGACCAGGTGACTTATTAGGCTTTAGTTTGTCTATTTGCTTACTAACATCGTTACTAGTCACTACTATCTCACTTAATTTGTTTTCTTCACTATCTCTGAATAGAGTCGGTGCCTCGGGTATCATGTTTAAATTTTCGCTGGTGAAAACTGTTGAAAAATATTTATTCAAATTATTGCTCATTTCTCCGTCGTTATCAGTGAGCTCGCCGGAGTCTGACCGTATTGGTCCAATCTTTTCTCGTGTTTTAGTTTGGTACATTTGGTAGAATCCTTTGGGGTTTGTCTTTGCCTCCCTTGCTATCCTTACCTCATTATTCCTCTTTGCTTTCCTTATCTCGGTTTTAACCCTACTCGCCCATACCCTATAATAGTCCCGGAGGTGAATTTCGCCACGATTTATCCTTCTACCTATAGCCTTCCTTTGGCCAATGATGTTCTTTAAATAATTATTTATCCATTTAGGGTCATTGTTGTTTGATCTGAGTTTTTTGTATGGTATGTTCTGCCTTTGTGCATTAAGTAACTCACTATTTAAATTGTCGTGGAACTCGGCAATCTCAGATCTCGTTATCAGGTCGGTGTCATCTGTCAGGTTCACGGCCAAGCGCGACACCCCCTCTCTCAGCTGCCTCTTTAAACTGTCAAAGTTTGCCCTTCTGAAATCTGGTACTTTAGTGGAATTTTCCTTACGTCTGCCCTGAAAATCTAACTGGAATCGAATTTCTTTGTGATCGCTGTTTGCAAGTTCGTTCCCTACCTCGACATTGCTAATGAGGTTTTCTCTGTTTGACAAAACTAAATCCAATATATTATTACCCCGTGTGGGTTCGGTTATATGTTGACTTAGGAAACAGTCCTGGATCGTCTCGAGAAAATCCTCTGATTCTGAGTTTCCCGTAAGGTCGGTCCAATCTATTTGGCCAAGGTTAAAGTCGCCTACTATACAGACTTTGTTGTGTATGGAAGCCCTGCGCATTTCATCCCAGATAAGTCGCTCATTGACTCTGTCAAGATTGGGGGGGTCTATATATTACTCCTGTGATTAATTTTTCCCGACCGTCGCTTAATTCTATCCAAATTGTTTCTGTATTCCTCTCAGTTTTTATTTCCTTATTTATTTCACACTTCAGGTTATCCCTAACATAGATTGCTACTCCGCCTCCTTTCCTGGTCTGCCTATCGGTATGGAACAGTTTGTAACCCGCAATTTGGTATTCGACTGGTAATTCACGTGTGTCTAGGTTGATCCATGTTTCAGTGAATGCAATTATATCGATTTCTTCGGTACATACCAAGGCCCTAATATCATCCATTTTGTTTCTCATACTTCTACTGTTCGCGTAATATACATTTAAGTTAGTCGTGTTCTGAGTCCTTCCCTTACCGCGTTTAGTTTTAAACTCCCTGTCTAATTTAGTTATGTCATCATTCCTAACACTATTTCCCTGTAATCTTTCGCCTTGTTTACCCGCTCCCACTGCAGTCTCCTCCACCCCCGTGCCCCTATGTTCTCTTAGCAGTTTAAAGACTTCGATATCTTTTGAACTGCCCCCTCTAGAGCCCCAGCCAGGGTTGCTACTCCATCCCTAGACAGGTGCACCCCATCCCTAGCATAAAGGTCCCTTCTGCCATAGAAGTTGTCCCAGTTGTCAATGAATGGGACTGATATTGACTTGCAATATCTGTCAAGACGGTCGTTAACACCAACTGCCCTTGACAACCATTCACTGCCAACTCTCCTTCTAGGCAGGACACCGCATATGATAGGGATCCCTCCCTTAGTCCTAATACGATCTATGGCTGCCTTGAACTTATCAAGAAGCTCCTCGCTCCTACACCGGCCAATATCATTGCCTCCTGCACTGAGGCAGATAATGGGTTTGTTCCCATTACCAGACAAGATATTGTCCATCCTGTCAATTATATCCCCCACCCCAGCTCCTGGCAAACACACCCTCATCCTATTTTTGTTTTTACCACAAAAGGCCCTGTCCATGTACCTTACCTGTGAGTCACCAACAATTAAAGTTTTTATACCTTCCTTGTCATCCCTTTCCCTGACTGTACTAACGTCCAATTCGTCTATCAAGGGACTGAACGGGTTGGTACACTTAGCTGTTGTTGTCGTTGTTGTCGTATCCTTGGTGTGCTTCTTCACCAAAAGCTTTGTCTTCCCACTACTCACAATTTTCCACTCGCTTGATTTTTCGTCAGCCACTGGCTTTACTCGTCCAGCCTCTCCTTTTAACATCGCCATCTCTTCCCTTAATTTCAAGTTCTCCAACGTGGCCCTCTCAATTTCTAACTTGGCCTTCGCCAATTCTTCAGTGGACCACTCCAGTTTGGTCAACAAACTCTCATACCCAAGACCGCACCTTGCTCTGGCCATATCTGATAATTATCCCTCCGGAGCTAACCCTGCCGTGACCTTTCCCCACCCACCACCACCAATACCACACCCCACCCACCAATACCACACCCCACCCACCACCACCAATACCACACCCCACCCACCACCACCAATACCACACCCCACCCACCACCACCAATACCACACCCCACCCACCACCACCAATACCACACCCCACCCACCACCACCACTACCTCACCCCACCCACCACCACCACTACCTCACCCCACCCACCACCACCACTACCTCACCCCACCCACCACCACCACTACCTCACCCCACCCACCACCACCACTACCTCACCCCACCCACCACCACCAATACCTCACCCCACCCACCACCACCAATACCTCACCCCACCCACCACCACCAATACCTCACCCCACCCACCACCACCAATACCTCACCCCACCCACCACCAATACCTCACACCTCTCACAGCCACCACTACCTCACCCTACCCACCACCACCAATACCACACCCCACCCACCACCACTACCTCACCCACCACTACTACCTCACCCCACCCACCACCACCACTACCTCACCCCACCCACCACCACCACTACCTCACCCTACCCACCACCACCAATACCACACCCCACCCACCACCACTACCTCACCCACCACCACTACCTCACCCCACCCACCACCACCAATACCTCACCCCACCCACCACCACCAATACCACACCCCACCCCCCACCACTACCTCACCCCACCCACCACCACTACCTCACCCACCACCACTACCTCACCCCACCCACCACCACCAATACCACACACCACCCACAACCACTACCTCACCCCACCCACCACCACCAATACCACACCCCACCCACCACCACCAATACCACACCCCACCCACCACCACCAATACCTCACCCCACCCACCACCACCAATACCTCACCCCACCCACCACCACCAATACCTCACCCCACCCACCACCACCAATACCTCACCCCACCCACCAATACCACACCCCACCCACCCACCACCAATACCTCACCCCACCCACCCACCACCAATACCTCACCCCACCCACCACCACCACTACCTCACCCCACCCACCACCACCAATACCACACCCCACCCACCAATACCACACCCCACCCACCAATACCACACCCCACCCACCGCCACCAATACCACACCCCACCCACCACCACCAATACCACACCCCACCCACCACCACCAATACCACACCCCACCCACCACCACCAATACCACACCCCACCCACCACCACTACCTCACCCCACCCACCACCACTACCACACCCCACCCACCACCACCAATACCACACCCCACCCACCACCACCAATACCACACCCCACCCACCACCACCAATACCACACCCCACCCACCACCACCAATACCACACCCCACCCACCACCACCAATACCACACCCCACCCACCACCACCAATACCACACCCCACCCACCACCACCAATACCACACCCCACCCACCACCACCACTACCTCACCCCACCCACCACCACCACTACCTCACCCCACCCACCACCACCACTACCTCACCCCACCCACCACCACCACTACCTCACCCCACCCACCACCACCACTACCTCACCCCACCCACCACCACCACTACCTCACCCCACCCACCACCACCAATACCTCACCCCACCCACCACCACCAATACCTCACCCCACCCACCACCACCAATACCTCACCCCACCCACCACCAATACCTCACACCTCTCACAGCCACCACTACCTCACCCTACCCACCACCACCAATACCACACCCCACCCACCACCACTACCTCACCCACCACCACTACCTCACCCCACCCACCACCACCACTACCTCACCCACCACCACCACTACCTCACCCTACCCACCACCACCAATACCACACCCCACCCACCACCACTACCTCACCCACCACCACTACCTCACCCCACCCACCACCACCAATACCTCACCCCACCCACCACCACCAATACCACACCCCACCCACCACCACTACCTCACCCACCACCACTACCTCACCCCACCCACCACCACCAATACCACACACCACCCACAACCACTACCTCACCCCACCCACCACCACCAATACCACACCCCACCCACCACCACCAATACCACACCCACCCACCACCACCAATACCTCACCCCACCCACCACCACCAATACCTCACCCCACCCACCACCACCAATACCTCACCCCACCCACCACCACCAATACCTCACCCCACCCACCAATACCACACCCCACCCACCAATACCACACCCCACCCACCCACCACCAATACCTCACCCCACCCACCCACCACCAATACCTCACCCCACCCACCACCACCACTACCTCACCCCACCCACCACCACCAATACCACACCCCACCCACCAATACCACACCCCACCCACCAAAACCACACCCCACCACCAACCACACCCACCCACCATACCACACCCCACCCACCACCACCAATACCACACCCCACCCACCACCACCAATACCACACCCCACCCACCACCACCAATACCACACCCCACCCACCACCACTACCTCACCCCACCCACCACCACTACCACACCCCACCCACCACCACCAATACCACACCCCACCCACCACCACCAATACCACACCCCACCCACCACCACCAATACCTCACCCCACCCACCACCACTACCTCACCCCACCCACCACCACCAATACCACACCCCACCCACCACCACTACCTCATCCCACCCACCACCACTACCTCACCCCACCCACCACCACCACTACCTCACCCCACCCACCACCACCACTGCCTCACACCACCCACCACCACCACTGCCTCACACCACCCACCACCACCACTGCCTCGCACCACCCACAACCACCACCTCACACCACCCACAATCACCACTGCCTCACACCCTCCCACTGCCTCACACCACCCACCACCACCACTGCCTCACACCACCCACAATCACCACTGCCTCACACCACCCACCACCACCACTGCCTCACACCACCCACAATCACCACTGCCTCACACCACCCACAATCACCACTGCCTCACACCTCCCACAACCACCACTGCCTCACACCTCCCACCACTGCCTCACACCACCCACCACCTCACACCACCCACCACCACCACCTCACACCACCCACCACCACACTCCCGTCACCACCACTACCTTACACCACCCACCACCACTACCTTACACCACCCACCACCACTGTCTCACATAACCCACAACCGCCACTACCTCACATCACCCACAACCGCCACTACCTCACACCACCCACCACCGCTACCTCACACCACCCACCACCACTACCTCACACCAACCATCACCACCACATTCCCGTCACCACCACTACTTCACACCACCACCTCACACTATCCACCACCCACCACTACCTCACCCCACCACCTCACAATATCCACCACTACCTTAATAATAACGGTTGCCCCTTGTGTAACGAGGATGGCCAGCCCAAGGGCTACCTAGGCGTGAATTTGTTTAAGGTGTAAAAACTGTCGCCAACACAACAACCACACCCTAAGTTAACGAGCTGCATGACCCAGTGTCAAGGAATAGTCCGAGAAGACTGGACAACTCGCCAACTGCACTGGCTAACCATTACCCCGGAATACGATCCTCAAATCGATTAACATCCAGGTTCCCAATTACTGCTGGGTAGACAGAGGCAAATGGCATAAAGAAACTTATCCATAGTTTCACCTTGCCCAGGGATCGCACCCTGGTCCGCTCGCTTGTGAGGCGAGGATGCTGACTATTACACCACCCACTACCACACTTCCATCACTACCACTACCTCACACCACCTACCACCACCACTACCTTACACCACCCACCACCACTACTAAGTGTCTTGACGGTCACAGGGGGTTCGCCAGTAACAAGTCATGGACACATCGAATAAGGGTGAGTAGACATAGATTGTTATTGGAACTGCCCACTGTCCTAATACTAAAAGTCGAGGGGGGATTAAAAAGATGATAGCACTCATCTTTATAATGTATCAGTGGGGGACTCGGCAATGGCCACTGGCCAGTCCTACCCCCACCTCTGTCCTATCTGGTGGTCAGCAGTGGTGGTCACAGCGAAACGAAAAGTTAGCTTCGTTAACCGCTAATCTGCTAACTAAAAAGTTAACTTCGCTAGCGCTAAACAGCTCTAAAAATTAGCGAAAGCTAACGCTAACCGGTAACTTTTATTATATGAATTTGGCTTCATTTTTTTTTGGGGGGGGGGGGGGGCTCTAAAACCCTTAAAAACAGACCTAGAGAGCTAAAATTTTCATATGTTGTCTTGTAGCTTAGACATAGAGCTCATAGAGCTTTCCAAAAAGGTATAGCATGCCAAGATCAGATGATGATCAAGGTGTACACAAATAATTAAATGAACAAATGAAATTAAACATTAATTTACATTCAAGTTTCAACATACACTTTATAATCTTTCTTTACTGTACGAAAAGACAGAAAGTATTAAACGAATCCAAAAACTATAGTACTGTATAGCATAGGTAGCAAATAGCATCATAACTAGATCAGATGATGATCAACTTATCAAGGTGTACACTGTACACAATTTCACAAATAATTAATTTGCATTCTCATACAACCTATCGGCCTTCATTATTCATGTAAATATGCAATACCAACCACATACACATTATACCAGTGCATTTTTGTATAACTTATTGTAAATAAACAGAAAACTCTAAACTTTAATGAAAAGTAAGTTTTTAGAAAATTTTGTTTGGCGCACACCTTGGATGACATCTTGGTTATGAACTTATGCAGTACTTAGCATAACCAAATATATTGACACAAAAAAAATCCCAATTAAATTAACAAATAAATGTGAAATGAAATTATACATTAGTTTACAATTACATTCTATGATTCTTTCAACATACACTAACAGTCTTGTCACGTTTACACGTACTGTACTAACACGCAGTCAGCCAAGATTGCCTGACTGGCTGTTGGAGACATGCATCGCGGCGTCACATGCTTACAACAGACAGGAACAAACATGCATAAATTTTGTTAGCGGACTTAAAGTTCGAGGAACTAAATTTAGCGGAAGCTAATTGGTCCGCTAATGGTTTCCAAAGTTAGCGAAAATGCTAATCCGCTAACGAAAAAGTTAGCTTCCCTAATTAGTGGTTAGCAGATTAGCGGAATCTCACTGACACACATGCTGCCTCTCACACTCGTTCTACCGCTACTATTCATCAAACGACTGTCATTAATGATAAAATGTTGTTTATTTGTAATTTGTTCTTATTAATACAATTCATGCAATATTGTACAATACAGTCTATATCTCATAGGTAAAAAAATAACGTCATCAGAAACTCATCTCCATACAGTATATGCAGTGGTATAATGATCCCTTAGAATGCTGTTTTGGATCGCACCAGATACATTCAGGAAAGCGTCTGGGGTAGTACTGTTCCTGTATTACTTATGGTATGCGCTTATAATGTCCAGTAACTAAAATTACTAATATCGCTAAATTTAGAGCTAAATAAGCAAAAGAGCACTAAATTATCACCATACTACTACCTTCAAGACCTATGGCTTTCTTCTTAAGCTATAACTATGGTCACACTTCAACCAATCGCATCAACGATAACCACACATGCGAGACCCACGTAAAATGAGACCCCATTGCACAGTATATTGAAGCATAAAGGATAAGTGGCCATGAGAAGAATTTTTTAAACAAACTAAGAATAGTATAGCATCTTAGAATCTCTGTGTGCACTGTTTCATACATAATATAGTACAGTACTATGCAGTTTGATTTTTCTCTTGGTATAGTCTGCTGGCAGAATGACTGTCTATATAATTGAGGCTAACTCTGGTAAACACTGTCTCATGGGCAACAACTAAGTATTGCTTATTCAAAACTTCCTTTGTATCTGTTAAAATTTTTCATTACTAAAAATTTACATCTTGCATTCCTCTATAGATACTGTCGTCCCTTTGAGACAGAAGCAAGCAAACTGGCCAAAACTTTAGTGATAGTGAGTGACTTATTGGAGGTATGGCAAGACACTCAGAGAGAGGTGTCTCTTCTCTTGTCCCATGCTGTTAGTGCCATATTGGATGGTACCCCAGATTTCAGAGCAAGACACCGGCAGGTAAGAGAAATGAAGGCATATTTTTATGAAAGAAAGGGACCAGGAAATGTGAAATTATAGTTAAATGCATCAACATAATGTGAATGAAGCTAAAAGGATAATGTAGACTGTAATACTGCTCAATGGTCCCTCAGTTAATGAACACAATTTGTTCCACAGAGTCGTTCGTTAACCGAAAATTTTGCAAACCAAATCCATTGTTTCAATGGGATATTGAGTAATTGGTTCCAGCTCACAGAAAAGTACATACAAAGTGAAAAAAAAAATGCAGTAAAGTATATTTACTTTGAGGTGTGTATGTAGAAGGTTCCTGGTTGATGATGATGGGAATTAGAAGTGGGGGTGGAGGAGAAAGGATAAGAGAAGGAAGTGGCGATGGAGGAGAAATCACCTTTCAGGGGACCCATGCTTGATGCAGTAATTTCACCAATAAAATTTTAAGTTTACTAGGTGTAATTCAAGATTATTTTATTTAAATCAACACTGCACTGCTAGGGTGTGTCATAGTAGGGAAGATCAGCTAAAACTAATGGCCCATCACTTTTTTGGTAGATTTTAGTGTATATAAACAGAAAATAATTTCAGTTTCAATATTTTGCAACCTTTTGCTAGGTAAATTTTAGCGTGAAATTTATCGAAAATCTAACGTACAGCTGCATTAGTGCATTACAATTAAATAGTGAACATTGCTTTCTGACTTCATTCTTTAACAACCCAACTAACAATATTTTTTTCTGTTTCAGATTCTGATGCATTTATAAGTTGATAATATTTGCGATGGCTTCTTGTGTCAGGACGAGGAACCAAAAATCCAGCCATCTCAGTCACTATCTTGGGTCTGGGAGAGAGCTCCTGAAGTCAGAGTTGCCTACATTAAGAGATGCTTTGAGATACGGTGTTTTAATCAGGCAAATCAGTGAAAAGAACCAAAGAACTTACACAAACAAAGACATTGCCAGTGATATGACCAAAGCTGTCTTGGCACAGTACACTCTGGCTAACGCTCAGTTCAAGCCTCCAGTCATAACAAGTCAGAAGAGGATTAGTGAGAGACTGCTAGCCAGTTGGGAAAAGGCAAGAGATATCTCTCTTGGGAGAGGAAAACTTGCAGTTAAGGACAGCTTTGCCAAGCAACTGGACCAGTTATTTGACATAATTACTTGCAAGTGCCCAATTGTTCTCTGTCTTGAGTTTGGATGCAATCGTGACTGCAAATCCGAGGCCCACATCTCCTGTATTTGCAAGCGTGAACTGAAAATTCCTGTGATCGAACTGGCATTTGTCAAAGCACAGAGAGAGAAGACTGGCAGTATAGGGGCTCTCATGATTTCTAGCCAAGATATTCCGGAGTCCAAGAGACATGAGGCTGCCACAGAGAGACAGAAGAGGAGAAGAGTTGCCGAGGAAAAGAGACTTGAGAAGGCCCAGGGTGAGGTAAAAAAGGCCGATGATTGGAGTCAAGCTGATTCAGAGTTTAATGACTTCCCCATGGCTGATCCGAGTGCTGACCAGGAGAATGGTGACTTTGTCCCTAACCCAGAAAATAATGATCCCAAACCTTCCAGGCATAAGATTCGAAATAGGAAAGATATCCCGAGCATAGCTCTGGCCAGCATGCGACACCACACTGGTCTCAGAGAAACAGCAGAGATAGCAACAGCTGCCTGGATTGACGGTGGTTTGATAACACCTGATGATAGATCATAACAAAGTAAGGAGAGCTCAGGAGAAACTTGTCAGTAACCTAGAAGAGGAGTTTGATAAGGGGATAAGAGAAAATGGAATCAATTGTTTGTTCTTTGATGGGAGAAGGGATGACACTAAAGTGTTCATGAAAGTTGGAGATTCTGACAAGTTGTTCCCTGCCATGGTGAAGGAGGAACACTACTCCTGCTGCAGTGAAGCAGGAGGGAAGTATTTGTGGTATTTCACTCCAGAGAAAGATGACATCAGCAAACCAGCTGAGATAGTGGCAGTTAACATTGTGAACTGGCTCAGAGAGAGGAACGTAGACCAGACCCTGCAGGCCATTGGAGGGGACAGCACCAACACGAACACAGGGTGGCAAGGGGGGGTCATACAGTGGATAGAGCGGAAGATTGGGAGGAAGCTGGTCTGGATTGTTTGTGATCTCCACACCAACGAGTTGCCACTCAGACATCTGATCCAGGAGCTGGATGGCAAGACTCTTTCAAACAACAGATGGTCTGGTCCTCTTGGCAAGATGCTGGACTCTGCCACTGAGTTAGAAATAAATCCGAGCTTTGAAAAAATCACAGTTGGCCCTCCACTCGTTGAGCTTGCACATACTGTCATTGACGACCTGAGTACTGACCAGTACTACGGTTACATGATTTGCAGTGCCATCAAAACTGGGGTCATGCCTGATAGACTTGCTTACCTGCAGATAGGTCCAGTCTCACATTCTAGGTGGCTCACAACGGCTCTCAGGTTCTGCAGAATTTGGGTCGCTCATCATAAACTGAAAGGGAACCAGCTTCACAACCTGAGACTTATTGTCCAATTCATCGTGAGTGTCTACTTGCCAAATTGGTTCAACACCAAGGTCAAGTCATCGTTCTCCGAAGGTCCGAGGCATGTTCTCTTCCAGCTTGAGCTCCTGAGGAGTCAGCCAAGGAAGGTTGTTCAGATTGTGGAGCAGACTGTGAGGAGATCTTCCTGGTATGCTCATCCTGAGGCAGTTCTGCAGACAATGCTCTGCAGTAAGGATGAGGAGGAGAGAAGAGTGGCAGTCAAAAAGATCTTCGATATGAGACTTATGAGAGGATCTGGGCATGATGAATCAGTTGGTGACGATTCCTTCAGGGTCAGGAAGACTCCTGAAGTCAATCTAGGTGCCAAGACCCTCACTGATCTCATAGATCTGGATAACATCCAGGCTGGCAGTGAGCCCCCTCTTACCTGCAGCCTCACCAATGTTCAAGTCAGAGCTTTCCTGGACAACCCCATGCATGTCCCTGCCTGGCCCTCGCACACCCAGAGTATAGAGCGTTGTGTATAGCAAGTAAGCGAGGCCAGCAGTCATGTATACAGCCAGGAGAGGAGGGAAGGCTACATCCGAGCTCAGGTGGTCAGCAGGGAGGTGATGAGTAGAAACAGAAGCAAGAAAGACATGTTCTCCATGGTGTGCAGCAACACCAGGTCGTAGTAGTAAAACCGGTTTTTGTATTTGATGATTTTGTTTTCTAAAGGAATATTAAATTTAATAAATGTGTCAAGATCATTCGTTTCACTATTCTGGATCATTTTCATCCTAATAAATTAACCTGATACATTTACTTTACTTTAAATAAGTTATTTAGCGGTGTTGGTAAAAGGGTGGGAATACTGAATTTTCATAAGATTTCAAGTTAAAATTTACCAAGCAAAAAATGAAAACTTTTCAAATCTGAAGATATCACATGATTCTGCACATAGAACTACATCATTAGTACCATGGGCCGATTTTTCAAACTGCGCTATATATTATCAATATGTTAACTAAATTTCAGAATGACCAATAATTTTAATGTAAAAATGCAAAAATATTCATGACACCAACAAAATCGATGTTCACTCCACTGTAAACAAAGCCACACTGACGCCTGGTGGTTGAGTCAAGCGGCTGATGGGCGTACAAAAACTAGTTCCCTGTCCTGCATATATTATCAATATGTTAACTAAATTTTAAAATGACTAATAATTTTAATATAAAAAATGTAAAATATTAAAGAACACAACTTTATTGATATTTACTCCACTGAAAACGAATGTAAACATAAGAACAGATTACTGTACTGAATTGGCAGACTAGCCCATCAGCAATGAATTTGTCCCGTTAGCTCAGTCCCTTAAATTATTAAATATTAATGTTTTTTTTAAGTATGAATCAACCATTACCAATATATTAATCAAGAATAGCCCAACTTTGAATGTAAATGGAATTGTTTATTGTATTCCATGTAGCAATTGTAATGGAATTATGTTGGACAGACTGAGAAAGCATTGCAACTCAGAATCAAACAGCACAAGTACAATATCAGAACGGCATCTGAAAGCAGTGCACAGTTCGTTCATGTTAGGAATAATAATCACCCCATTGATTGGGAAAACAGGTTTGAAGTGTACAAATCATCATGTGTCACAGAAAGACTTCTGGTTGAAACTAGTTTGATTAGGGAATTAAATTCCATAAACCTTAGTGATGGTCAGTACAAAACTGATAATATGTTACATAAATTTATTTGTCGGTGGCCCAAGGGTAAAAATGATTTGAAAGCATTTGAATATAAACATCATATATTTTGCTCAAGAGATGAAAATTGATGTACATTAGTGTACAGTAGTGTAGTACATTTTATAAAAAAGTTTTTCAACTGTATTTTTGGGTAGATTTACATAGATTTCTTCATTTATTTTCACCATTTACATGCACACACCATACTAAAAGAAACGTAATAGAAATAAATGACGTTAGTGCAAAGCTGGAGTGCACATGTACTAATTTGATTACGGTACTAAAATTGTTTTGTCTAGTGCAAATTATAGCATGTTTATATTCAAATTAATTAGTATGTTACAAGAATCCCAGCAATGTTAATTATATTCACCCAGGTCATTTCACTGGCTTTTTATAAGAGAGAAGCTTAGTCAATAAGAACTGATAATTATACACGCGTTAAGACCTGGGCCTGTGCCAACTGTCAAACGTACTACCTCCCCTCCTCCCACGCCCCCTCGCTCGCTCCCACCCTCTCTCTCCCCCATCTGCCCGGCGTTGCTGGAATCCTTGTAAAACAGTGAATAATTTTAATATAAACGTCATGTATTTTGCACAAGAGATAAAAATTAATCAGCTGTATCTTGTCTTCATCACTGTCATCCACACTTGCTAGTGCCTCCCTGACAAATCCCTCAAAGTCATCATCACTGTCTCTGTCACTATCACTGGCTTGGGATGGCTGTGGTGGGATGCGGGCGAAGAACTCGGTAATGCTTTGCTGACAGCTGGTGTTGATGTTGTTGTGATACACCTTGATGTAGGGCTCCATAGTCTGCAACAGCTGGGTAGTGAAGACTTCATACCGGTTATCATCAGGGTCGTCGGAAAGGAGGAGTTTCAGTTTCTCTACACACTCGATGGCACCCCTTACATTACCATGCGATAACTTGCGTTCTTCTCCGGATGACGCACTGCCTGTCTCTTCACTGACGTCATCGTCTTTTAACATCTCGTCAGCAGTCACATCAGGATCCCTTATCACCTCCAGGATGTCATCGTTGGTGGTCTCGGAGAAGCCTGCAGCTGTAACACTCTGCGCAGCATCTCTGGCAAGGTCAACTGCTACTGCAACAGTCTGAACCTCACCAGTCACAGATTGACTCTGCCTCCCACCTAGAATGCCTTGCAACACATGTCTCCATGCGTGACGAACTGTTACTACAGACAGCTGATCCCATACCTCCACCAAGAAGTCCACAACTTTCTTGACGTTGAATTTTCTTCAAAATTGTCTCACAAGTACTTCTTGCTCTACCAACTGTTGTTCCTCGTTGTCTTCACTCGTGCTATCGGTGTCACCCAGGTTACGCAACTCATCCTTGATGTTGGTGTAGTCGTTCAGGAGTTTAAATTTCTTTGCAGAGAATGCAGCTTTCACATTACAGATCAATTCTTGGTCCATGGGCTGTATTAATGACGTAGTTTTGGGAGGAAGGAAGACCAATTTTACGTTGGGGTGACGATCTAACAGTAAGGGCGAGTGTCCTGGTGCATTGTCAAGCAGCAACAAAATTTTGAATGGAACATTGTGTTGCTCACAGAATTTCTTCACGTCAGGAACGAAACAGTCATCAAACCAGGAGAGGGACAGAGTAGAGAACATCCACACCTTACGTGCGGTCAGCCAGTGGACATTTAGCTTGGTCATGTCCATGCTCTTGTAGGCGTGCGGCTTGCATGCTGTGTGGATCACCGATAACTTGAGCTTACAGGAACCGGAGGCATTGGTGGTAAACAGGACGGTGATGCGCTCCTTCTGCAACTTCCGGCCCCGACACTTGCTGGCATTCTTCACAACGAAGGTCTTGGAAGGTAGCTTTTTTCCAAAAAAGACCAGATTCGTCCATGTTAAACACCTGGTCGTCGGTGTACTGTCCTTCCTCCATAATCTCACGTAAAAACGGAGGAAATTCCCTAGCCGCAACACGGTCAGCACTAGCTTCTTCACCACCAATGTTAATGTTGGTGATCTTGTTCCTCTTCTTAAATCTCTGCAACCACCCATCTTACGTGACACTGCAGCATACAGTTCACGTGTGTACTCCTTAACTGATCGCGTGTCCACCGCCATGTTCCGTCGCGCCTGACGAACCAAGTAGCTTACAAGTAATTTCTCCGTCTTGAGAAGCACCTGGTTGTGGCAATACTTGATCATAGAAGCACCTGTAAACTTTGTGATGTTCATGTGCTCCTTTATCTTGGCTGCATCCTTCTTAATTGTCCTGATCGTAGACTCGTTAACAACATGCTGCCGCGTGAGATCAACCTATATTGTTCCTTTCTCCAACGCTTGGATGATCTTGTATTTAATTTCGTAGCTTAAGGAACATCGTGTCTTCTTTGGCTTAGGGCGGCTGGGTCCAGTTAATGCAAGGTTTCTTTGTGGTGGTGGTGGTGTTCCGGTGGAAGCCATTCTTATGGAACAATGGATACCGATGTACACGGTGTAGCCTGGAGGGGTGTAACTGACTCGGTAGGTCGAGGGGTTGAACGCTCCCGCGGCGGGGCACGTCATAGTACTACTTTAAACCAATCACAGCTAGCAGGGAGGGAGGTAAGGATGCTTTGCCCAATCACAGTCCGCTACGTCATATGATGTCACCGATAACGCAACAAAGACATACACTGCGCAACCTACTCGTGCCGCTTACACAACATGGCGGGAGGTTTGCATCCAAAAATGGTGCTGCGCGAGAGGACCGCCAGCTGCTCTCCGAGTAAAGGGGTACACGCACCGCGGAAAGTGAAAATTCCGGTTTCGGCAGGGTCCCGCATTCCGCTTTTCCACGTTTACGCGGTGCCTTGCCAGAACCTAACGTGCTCACATTACGCGGTACGTAAACCCCATTACGCGGAGAGTGTCCGGCGCGACGCTATTTTTAGATTCGCCCCACCCGCCGCCTGCCTGCCTGTGCTCCTCGCCTCTCCCTCCTCCTCCCTCTGCTTGGGCAAGCCGCGCAGTAAGGTTGCGCAGTGTGTGTCTTTGTTGCGATATCACTGACATCATATGACGTATTGGACTGTGATTGGCCATGCATCCCTACCCCCTTCTGCTGCTAGCTGTAATTGGCTTAAAGTATTATGACGTGTCCACCCGGGGGAGGGAGGAAAGACGACGCTTGACCTAGCCGCGGCAGTTTCATCACTCAAGGCAACACCGTGTAAACATGCATCCATTGTTCCGTAAAATGGCTTCCGCCGGACCACCACCACCCCCAGAGAGAAACCTTTCCTTACCTGGACCCAGCGGCACTAAGCCAAAGAAGACATGACGTTCCTTAAGCTACGAGGTGAAGTATATCATCATCCAAGAGTTGGAGAAAGGAACAAGGCAGGTTGATTTGGTGCGCCAGCATGGTGTGAATGAATCTACGATTCGAACAATAAAGAAGGATGCAGCCAAGATAAAGGAGCACATGAAGATCACAAAGTCTACAGGTGCTTCTATGATCAAGTATTTTCACAACCAGGTGCTTCTCAAGACAGAAAAATTACTTGTGAGGTACTTGGTGCGTCAGGCGCTACGGAACATGGCGGTCGACACGCGCTCTGTTAAGGACTACGCACGTGAACTGTACATGGCAGTGGCACGAAAGATGGGAATTACAGAGCCCAAACCCTTTAATGCTTCCTCTGGGTGGTTACAGAGGTTTGAGATCCGGAACAAGATCACCAATATAAACATTGGTGGTGAAGAAGCGAGTGCTGACCGTGCTGCGGCTCGGGAATTTCCTCCGTTTTTACATGAGATTATGGAGGAAGGACAGTACAGTGACGACCAGGTGTTTAACATGGACGAATCTGGTCTTTTCTGGAAAAAGCTACCTTCCAAGTCCTTCGTTGTAAAGAATGCCAGCAGGATTCGGGGCCGGAAGATGCAGAAGAAACGCATCACCGTCCTGTTTACCACCAATGCCTCCGGTACCTGTAAGCTCAAGTTATCGGTGATCTACACAGCACGCAAGCCGCACGCCTACAAAACCATGGACATGACCAAGCTAAATGTCCACTGGCTGACCGCACGTAAGGCGTGGATGTTCTCTACACTGTCCCTCTCCTGGTTTGATGAATGTTTTGTTCCCGATGTAAAGAAATTCTGTGAGCGACAGAATGTGCCATTCAATATTTTGTTGCTGCTGGACAACGCACCAGGACACTCGCCCCTACTGTTAGATCGTCACCCCAACGTAAAAGTGGTCTTCCTTCCTCCCAACACTACGTCTATATTACAGCCCATGGACCAAGAGTTAATCTGTAATGTAAAAGCTGCATTCTCAACAAAAAAATTCAAACTCCTGAACGACTACACCAACACCAGGGAAGAGTTGCGTAACCTGAGTGACACCACCACTGATAGCAAGAGCGAAGAAGATGAGGATCAACAGTTGGCACAGCAAAAAATACTGTTCAAACAATTCTGGAGAGTATTTAACATCAAGAAAGCTGTGGACTTCTTGGTGGAGTCATGGGATCAGCTGTCTATTGCTACAATTTGTCACGCATTTGAGACATGTGTTGCATGGAATACCAGGTGAGAGGAGGAGTCAATCTGTGACTGGTGAGGTTCAGAATGTTGCAGTAGCAGTGGACCTTGCCAGAGAAGCTGCACAGACTGTTACAGTTCCAGGCTTCTCCGAGACCACCAATGACGACATCCTGGAGGTGATCAGAGATCCTGAAGTGACTGCTGACGAGATGTTGGAAGAAGATCACGTCAGTGAAGAGGAGGAAGAAGGTGCGTCATTCTCCGAAGAACACAGTTTAACTCATAGTGATATTAAGGGTGCCATGGAGTGTGCAGAGAAAATGAAGTCCTTCCTTTCCCGCGACAATGACGATGACCGCTATGAAGTCTTCCATACCCGGCTGGTGCAGGCTATGGAGCCGTACATCACAGTGTATCACGACAACATAAACACCAGCCGTCAAAAAAGCATAACCGAGTTCTTCGCCCGCAACCCACCACAGGCAGTCCAAGCCAGTGATAGTGACAGTGAAGATGACTTTGAGGGATTTGTCAGGGAAGCCCTGACAACTTTAAGTGACAGTGATGGTGCTTCACCTAGTAATGGTGATTCACCTGAGGGCCAGTAATCTGCCCTCTGCCTCGGAACCAGCCTCCATCCCCGTATGCCGACCCATCTCTTCTACTATTATAAGTGTTCCACCTAAGTTTTAGTTTTTCTAACCTAACCTTTATTTTTCCTATGTTAACCTTTATTTTTCCTAACCTAACCTCTTCTATATTACTTGTTTTTTCATACCATCATAAAGTTAAGATAAAATTTTTACTACAACATAGTTGTGTATCGTCAAAAAGTGGAGTTTGGGGGTCGGCCCGGACTCCATTTCAATTAATCCCATAATTTATGTTATTCACTTTACACGTTTCTCACTTTACGCGGGACCCCTCCGGGTTACATTAACTGCGTAATGTGAGGGTTAACTGTGTATATATATATATATATATATATATATATATATATATATATATATATATATATATATATATATATATATATATATATATATATGCAGATAACCACAAGGAAAGAAGAAAACACGAAGTTCCCAAGCGCTTTCGTGTAATTCACATCTTCAGGGGTGAGTACAGACTAGAGAGAGTAATACAAATCAAGTTGAATATATACAGAGGAGGGTGAGACCAGGTCCACAATGGTCAGGTAATTAGGTAATGACCCTACTAATCTTTAAATAGCACACAACGGTTGGTGGTCAGGTCAGATGGGCCAGTGACCCGCCCTCTCACTTGATCACAAATCTTCTTAAATACAAAATTGTCCAGATTGTACATGCCGTTACTCAAATTCATGTTGAATGCTTTGGTATGTTTAATAAGACTAGATTGTATGATGTTCCTACTATCAATTGAATTACATGGTAATATTGAGGAGGCATTATCCCAGTCAATGCAATGCTTGTTATCCCTCAAATGAACAAACAGAGCATTGGATTCCTGGCCTGTCCTAACACTGTATTTGTGTAACTAGATATTTACTCCACTGGAAACGAATGTAAACATACAACTGATTACTGAATTGGCAGACTAGCCCATAAGATGATCAGCTGATGTTCACAACAAAACGTGTTTGTTGTAAGGATTTCGTTAATCGATGTTTTGTTCATTAACCGAATTGATGATCCTTATGGGAGGTAATTCTTTAACCGAAATTTCGTTAATTGGACCATTCATTAACCGAGGGACCACTGTACTGTATATATAAATTTTAAGACTTTTTTGTTTATTGTTAAAATATTATGGTATGTGAGTTTACAGTATAGTATTTGTGATAGTCTTTTAACATGTAGCAAAAGAGGTAAAACCAGAGAAGTATTTAGCAAGATGAAAAAGTTTAATTTAAAACTTAAATATTTTCTTATGTTTTACTTACCCGGTAGCTGTTGGAAAGAACAGAGAGGCGAGCATTTGTCTTGGAGCTGGCTGGGAACAAAGGTTACATTGAAGAAGTTCTTGCATTAAAACTTTACGCTCAGTCACTAGTTGTTAAGGTATCACCATCTTTAGCTCGCCCACGCCGCCAGTGCCCGCGCCTTCATCTTCTGACAGACCGTGAACTTACATCTCTTCTAGCAGACCCCTCTCCTGAGGTTTTAAACTCTGTTATTCACAAGGTTAGTTAAAGCAATGAACCTTGACAAATTGCATAATAATTGATATACACCTACACCAAGTCCCAAAAATTCAAAACACTTTGGAAGCAGGGGAATTTAGTTGTGGTGGAATTTTTTCAGGGGCTTTTTAAAGGAATTTTTAATAGTGGGACATGTTTAAAAAGGGCATTCAGCACATACATATTTTTATTGTAATTCATTTATAACAAAATTGTGAAATATGCCATGTCATAAAACCAAAGAAATATTTTATTGAAATTTTTTAAATTTTTAGTATTTTATACAGTGGAGTAACTGCAGTGTTGCCAGATATGAACAATCTTCCTGCGTTTGAGGACAGACGGTTTGACACAGCGCTTATCCAACTTGTGTTTTCAAAAGAGGTTATAAGAAATAAATTTGTTCATCCCAGAGTGGTAAGAGAGTTGTGCAATGAGCTTGCTCAGCTCCTGAGGATCCTCTTCTGCAGATGCCTGGATGAGCAAAAGGTCCCCAGTGTTTGGGAAATGGCTTCTGTGAGTCCTATCTTGAGAGCATTTTAAGACATGCAGTGATGGAACATCTACTACAAAACAACCTTGTGAAGGATTGCCAACACTGTCTTCTGCCGGGAAGCTCCTGTTTAACGCAATCACTCAAGGTACTGGATGTTTGAACCCAAATTCTGTAACAGGGTGGCAATATCGACAGTATATTCCTAGATTTTGCCAAGGCTTTCGACAGCGTATCCCATGAAAGGCTGAGAATTAAAATGGAAGAATACAGGATTTGGGGAAGTGTCCTTGCGTGGATCGGAGATTTTCTGTATGATAGCAAACAGTTTGTGATTATTAATGGTATGAAATCGTCATGAGTACCTGTGACAAGCGGGGTACCACAGGGCAGTGTATTGGGCCTGCTGTTGTTCGTTTCCTTTATTAATGACATGCCAGAAGCTGTACATTTTTCCCTACAAATGCTTGTGGACAATGCCAAGTTTTTTAGGGAAATTAAGAACCAAACAGACTGTGAAGATCTCTGTGAACTTTAAGAATGGTCGAAGAAATGACTGCTAAGATTCAATGTCACGAAGTGTAAGAGGATGCACCTGGGACGTATCATATGTCCCAACGGGACGAAGAGACTGCATTAATAGAGACTGAATGCAAAAAGGTCTTAGGTGTGTATGTTCACAATGAACTGAAGTTCTCGGGCCATTGTGAGAAGAAGGGGAATCAAGGAACTGTTACAACCTTCACACCCTCTTCTAGGACTCACTAGAGGATGCATAGTCAGCCCATAGGCCCAATATATCAGAAGAGACTCTAAATTAACGGCTTCTGTTAAGAGGTTAAATGTTAAACACAGACCCTTACCTTATTTCTGGCTAACAACCTCCTGACAGGTGTTTATTTCAAGACCACTGTTCCCATTAAAACTGGTTTAATAAAAACACAGCTTTAAAATTACAACAAAATATAATAAATATGTGCTCTTCATCCATGTGCATACACTAATACAATACTCTCTCAATAATACAATACTCTTTAGACTATATGAACATATTACACTTTAGTTAACACCATAATTATCCATGATTGCCTAGATAATAATAGATAAATATGCACCACACAAGCTTGGCCCTTCTATCCTCCTCAACCTAGCTACCGAGGCACTGCCAAAACCAAAACAATGTTCCAACACTTTCTTGTTTCATCAACATATAATTTCTAATTCTTTTTATACTTCACACCTGTTTCTTACAGTCTTTCATAACTGTATACAAAATAAAAATACATTCTACAAAGTTTACATAATGAAACAAATACAAGTATACATAGGCATATCCCGCGTTACGGAAGGGTTGCATCCCTGGATAATTGACCTTATCGCAAAATTCCGTAACGCGAAACCTATTTTCCCATTGACTTCCATTATAAAACTGGAGATGTGTTTCTAAGGAATTTTTTTTGGCCCCAAAAAAGTAATTCAAGCACTTTCATGAATGAAAATAAACATTTATAAACACATGCAATACAGTACATTAAATCATTTATGATATACCTTCTTAAAACATCAAGTTTAATATCCAATGTAATGCCTTTGCGGCTTCTTTTTGCACTACTGCGGTCACTTCCACTTGATGGCCTCTTTCCAGTTATCTTGAATAAGGGTAATGCACTGTACTGTACTTACTGTATGTTTGTAAAAGTTAAATCCAACTGCTGGGGCGAGAAACATGTGCGCACACTGGATGTAAACAATGGAGTGACTCTTGGCGGTAGCAAACACCAAGAAATCCACACCAAACAAATAATAATTTTTAACAAAAAATTATAATTTTATATACTGTAGTGATTTTTTTTTTTATTATTAAAATTCACCCCAATTTCCGTAAGGGTGGATTTACGGGCCGTATCACGAAATGATTGGTCGTAATTTACAAATTCTGTAAGAGCAAAATTCCGCAACCCGGGTTTCCATAACTTGGGGGATGCCTGTACTTATATAAAATAATCACGACATTTTTTAAAGTCTTTACCATGAGCTTGGAATTTCGATTTTAAAGAAAAATGGGAACAACAGAAACTACCATATATCACGGCCTATAAGACGAAATTTGAACATTAAAAAAATCTGCCCAAAGTTAGGGGGTCGTCTAAACCACCAAGTTTCAAATTCTTACCTCTTAAATATTGTGGTTTAGTGTGTCAAGAGTGGTGATGAAAACATCGTAAGCCACTCACAAGGTCTTACCACTAATTATTTTATACTGAAACTTACGTTTGGCAAGCTGGATTCAAATTAAGATTACCGGTATATTAAAATAATAAAAATGTATTATAAACCTGTCTAACATACCGTAAAAGAGATTTATACCCCTGTAATAAACACAGCTATCATCACACACCCCTCCCCACGCCCCCCCCCCCCCCCCCCCCCCCCATTTGCCAGTGAGGAGACAAGAAAGGGAAAGTGACCGCGAGTTGGGCTATTTTTAGCCGTGGAGGTGGTCAGTAATGCATACCGGGTATCGGTATATTTACTCATAATAATATTTATCTCCTATAAATAATTGATTTAAATTTTATTTTTTTTACAAAGAATATTCAGTAAATGAGTGCATTAATTCTTGAAACTATCGACGGTTAATTACAGACGCTCAAGTGACGTCACTAGTGTTTACACTACACCAGCTGGTAACATTTGATGCCATTACTTGAAGTGAATTGGCCTTATTTTAAGTAACTAACTATAAATAAATACAAAAATTGAAAAAAAAGATCAAAACTGAGAAATAATATACTGTATGTATGTTGTGTTGTCAAAGTAAGAGGAACAATTGAAACTGCAATTGTGTAAATGAGGCAGAAAGTCAGGTCAGCAACCTGGGACTTGGTCACAATTTTCGTGATGCCATATGACATCAGGGTCTACCATTAGACAACACATTATGCTTCCAATATCTTCCCAGGCGGTAGTACCTCCCTGTTTGGTAGCTGCCCACTACCTACACAATTTCTAGTAATATTAATTTGATACATGATAAATTAGACAAACTGAAAATAAACAGCAAATTTAATTACCAACACGCTTCCCATTGGCAGCTGTAAGAGGGGGAGATGGGCTATTTTTATAAATTAAAGAAAATAATTACAGTGTGTTTAATATATTACAGTATATTATAAATAACTAAATAAACAAATAATTCGGTAAATTTATTTCAAGTAAATGGAAAATAAGCAAACATGTTATTTACCAAGACGCGTCCCTCTGGCTCAGGGTGAGATGGAGGGGAGATAACAAGGCAATTTATAGCCCGTCTGAAGTGGCCAGTACCCAAATGCACCATAAATAATTCATTGAACATTCATTTTTTGTATATATATATATATATATATATATATATATATATATATATATATATATATATATATATATATATATATATATATATTTGTGTAATAAATATATGTAGTAAGTACATACCGGTAACCTTTTTCACTCAAATCCTAATGAAACACCACAATTAGAATACGGTGGTTGCTGTTGAACCACCTGTTGTATAAATAGTCGGAACACAGCCACACCACCGAGACGAGGGAACACTCCCAATACCGAGCGTCTCGTGTGAAGCAAGCGTATAAATGAAAGAAAATACTTGCAGTGTGTTTAATATGTTACAGTATATTATAAATAAATAAATAAATAAACAAATAAATCGGTAAATCCATTTCAAGTAAATGGAAAAATTTTACTCGATACCGACATTAGTTCCAGTTATCGGTAAATAGCAGACGCTTAAGTGACGTCACTAGTGTTTACACTACACCAGCGGGTATAATTTGATGACATTACTTGAAGTGAATTGGCCTTATTTTAAAAAATCAAGGATGGTTGGTAAAGGACTACTGAGTCAGTGGGTAAGTGTCACATTTGGGGTACTGGTCTTATACAGCAAATAGAGCTCTAAAGCTACTTTTTAAATGGAAATTTGGGGGGGGCGTCTTATGCACCCCGCCGCCTTATAGGCCGTGATATACGGTAATTACAATGGGTAACTGAAACAAATATCGAGGGAAAGGGGAGATGACCGTAACACAACTCGATTATTAGGTCTTATAAGAAGGTCATTTAGATATCTAGACAATTCCTCCCGCATACTGACCTTCAAGAGTGAGGTGCTAGGGACTGTCAGTTGATTGAAAATGTCCAAAAGAGGCCCACCAGTCTGGTGCATGCACTTTGGCACCTCAGTTATCCGGAGAGATTAGTGCACCTGCAACTGCCTAGCTTGTACTACAGATGGGCAAGAGGAAGGGGGGACCTAATTGAGGTATATAAACATCTCCAAGGGCACTACGCAGTCGAGTGTCCATATCTGGAGCTGGCGGAGACCCAGCCCACAAGGGGTCACTGCTCATTTGCTCAAGGTTCAAGAAGCCACAAGTCCAGAAAATTGTGAGGGGTAACTTTTTCGGAGTGAGAGTTGTGAACTCTTGGAACAATCTGCCAGAGAGTGTTGTGATGGCACCGAGTGTGAGCTCTTTCAAGACCAGACTTGACCAGCACTGGAGCAGGTTTAGATACATTTAGGAGCCAGTGCATGCCCAATACTTACCAACAGTGTGTAACAGAGACATGCCCAAGCGGCTAACAAGCCGATCAGTGGCAAAGAGGATAAAGTAAAAGATGATTAAAGTGGAGGAACTTTAGGAACAAATATTTTTTTTATTTATATTTAAAATAACCCAAATATTCTCTATTCATACTATGATATTCTCTGTAACATTCACAAGCACATTTTGCAACTAAAAATTCCAGGTAATGAGTTGAAACATGTGTTTATCAAGCACACATCACACAGACACAATCGCATGCACTGATTCACACATTCACACAAAAACACAGACACATGCAAATACATACACACACAAAACTACACACATCAGACATAGATACATATAGACATACACAACACACACAGACATCAGAGATAAAGATGGCATGTACAGAGAGTGAAATTTTCCACAGCACCTGAGAGGTAAATCACAAACTGAATTTTTTTATTGTTATTTCCCCAGTAGGCCTAATCCATAAACATGAGCTCTTCTAAAGAAGTAAACTGTAATGATCATGGTAGCATTCACCAACACACAATGCTACTTGGTATTCTTGGCACCAGGTTGGTACATACTTCTGCCTGGCTGGCTGCCATGTTGTACGAGCACACACACCTCACTCCTACATTGACCTACCCTCCTTGTTTTCCTAGGTGGTACAGGGGTGAGGTAGTTATGTGTGATCCATGCTGATGCACCAACCTGACCTTGACCACAAGTAGCTTGTACTCGTCGACCTGGCTGCTGTGACTGCATTGTACCATATCTTTCTAATAATTGTTCAACAATACCAATGCAAAACACACGGAATGTTACTTTTTTGCCTGTGTTTACACAGAACATGCAGTAGCTTTGTAAAAATTCTTGTCAACTAGCTGGAAAACAATTTTGTGTACCACTTCAGGTATTTTTGAGAAAGTCTATGGAACCAATCATCATATCAGATTTATCAATCAACCTCATATTCGCAGTGTAATCAATTGCCACATCTGGTTTTTCAATTGGTTCTGCAATGCGAAATTCAACCTTGCCTGTGTCTTTTTTCTTCCTTTGTAAAAAGTTGTTAAGAAATGAACATCATGTTTATTATGGTACTTCACAGCCAAAATCTCTGACTTTTGCAACTGAATTTCACCGCTCACCATTCTCCCTGTGAACTTTGGAATATTCTTCTTGTTTGCTCTTACTGTACCAACAGAACCTGTGAAATTTTCAAGTAGATATTTGCACAAATGGGGGCTTATATAGTAACTATCTGTGTACAGAATGTGTCCTCTTCCAATGTACATTTACATGAGTTTTGTAAACCATTGCATCAGTAAAACTATGAGGAACTTTAGCTGTTATGTCCACATCACTTGCTCTATAACAAATCACATCCAAAATTATTTCAGTTTCACAATCACAGAGAACAAAAAGTTCGATTCCGAATCTGTGGCATTTTGATGGTATGTATTGACGAAAACTCAATCTGCCATGAAACAAAACCAAGTTCTCATCAATAGCACGTTTGTGAAATGGGTTTAAAGCCTTTGCAAATCTGTCCTTGAACATATAAGAAATTACACGTAATTTATATAAGTGATCATTTGGCCCAGGTAGTTGGTTGCTGAAGAAGTGTAAAAACCTCATAATGTTCAGAAATCTTATCAAGTGCCATGTACAAACTGAAGGCTGGTGCACCAATGAGGGTATCAAGTTTCCAATATTCTCTGATATTAAGTTTCTTTATATGTGGCATTAATAAAGCTAATGCTAACCAGACATAAATTTCCCGAGGTGTTGTGTCGTACCACTTCTGTGCATGTGGCCTCACAGTGATATCATGTGTACTGTTATACCATTCATGGAAATCATTTGTATCTTTCACAATCATATTTACTATATATATGGCCATGAACTGTAAAAAAATAATAGACAAACAGTAAGTCCTCATTTAACATTGCACCCGACAATGTTGTTTAGTAACGTCGCTAATCTTTAGATACCCATGATTTGGCCAACGTCCCGCTGATTAGGTATAACGGCATCATGGACTACTTTGTACGGTGCATCATCTTCTCTCACCCAGTCAGAGCGGGAGGAGGAGCCACCTTCCGGGTCTCAGTGACTAGCCACCCTCCTCCTCTCCACTACCCACCACACACTCGCTCCACCACCTCCGTCCATCAGTGAGGACAATACAAAATTATTTAGTTTATTTATCTTTTTGGATGTATAATACCCGTATATACTATTTTCTTAAAAAATTCCATTGAATTTATGTACAGTATAGTCTGGATTTACGCGGTTTTTGTTTACGCGTTTGGTCATTTACGTGGTGCCTTGCCAGAATGAAAATGCTTTAATTATGCGGTAAATTTGGTCATTTACACGGCGAGCGGCTGGAGAGGTCCAGACCGCCACTCCATTTTTTACCCACGCGGTCCATTCTTGACCATATGCGGGAAGCGACGTGGTGAGTGGTGCGCATTAGGCCGCTCTTATGTTATCGCTGATGTCATATGACGTATTGGACTCTGATTGGGCCACGCTTCCTCACCACCCACGCATTCCCTCCGCCGCTAGCTGTGATTGGTCTCATATAACATGACGTGCCCTGCCACCAGAGGGTAGAAGTCGCTGACCTAGCCAGACCTGTCTCATTGTTCTCAGTCCACGTATACAGTTCTCTCTTGTGCCCGCTATTCCCCTCACAATGGCTTCACCGGGACCCCCACCACCCGAGAAAAACCTTGAATTACCTAGACCAAGCCATGATAATGTGAAGGAAATCATCGAGTTGGGGGAGAAAATTAAGCTCATCTTTGACAACGACCCAGACAAGCATTGGTATGAAGTGTCTAATAACCATCTGACGAAAGTTATGGAGCCGTATATCCAAATCTATCTCGACAACGTCAATGCTGGTCGTCAATGTAGTATTGAGGACTTCCTCGCCCGCAACCCACCACAACCACAGCCAGCCCAAGTCAGTGATAGTGATATTGAGAGTGAGGATATGGACTTTGAGGGGTTTGTCTGGGAGGCCCTGCAAACCTCTGCGAGTAGTGAAAGTGATTCACTGGAGGGCAACTAATCTGCCCTCTGCCTCGGAACCAGCCGCCATCCACATGTGCCGATCCAGCTTTTCTACTAACTTAAGTGTTAAAAAGCCTAATATTATTGATATTTCTCTTAATTATTAATTGTGTGTGCATACCATCATAAAATTAAGATGTTATTTTTACTACAACGTACGTATTTTGCCGGAAAAAGTGGAGTTTGTGGGTCGGCCCAGTCTCTATTTCAATTAATCCCATATGTTCTGTTATTTCATTTACGCATTTCTCATTTTACGCGGGCCTCCACGGGTTCAATTAACCGCGTAGATGCAGACTATACTGTATATGTAATGTATTTTATGGAGCAAAGGGAGGTTGGGGAATGTAACTCCCGTATTTTATTTATTTCTTATGGGGAAAATTAATTCCGTTCACGTCACGGTTTTCAGGAACGGAACCACAATGTTAAGTGAGGACTTACTGTATTCACTGTCTTCTGGAAGCCGATAATTCTGACACAGGCCTGGTGTTGATGAATGAAAGTCGGGAATGTTTGGCACAAAATCTCCTTCATCACTCCAAACTAAGGCAAAATTTTTACTGTCCTGGGGGTATAGTAGTAGCTGGTGGTGAATCAGAGTCACTTACTTGGGTAATATCAGTGTCACTTTCCTGGATAGTGTTGTTCGTGTTGGTGTGTCGTCTGGTATAGAGTGGCATTGCCAGGGTTCATCCTCCTCCAACAAGAAATTACTTATATCTTCATCCCCTGGTTCCCACTCACTGTCACTGTCACCACTTGCAATTTCTAATTCTGCCATCCTTCTCAATTTGTAATCAATCAGTAGAAAGGCTTTTCTTTCTTCTATGTCATTTTTCCTGTGATGGCCCGGGGTCTTGCCGACAGTGGTAACACTGCTTTGCTCACTCTGCTATGCTCCCTACTGGCTTCCACAAGGAGCGAGGCAGGAGCAGAAGTTGTATCTCCTTTATCCATGACTCTTTTGGATCACACTGTGCAGTGATTTGCTTATCTAGTTGGCTCGAGGAGTTGCTGAGGAGATAACTTGCAGGCTAAATGTGAAAATTTTTACCTGGGACATTTGAAAGATGCCTCGTTGTCATATGACCATACCCGGCATTTGTCCTTGGATCATCATATGACAATAACTGTCATTTGAGTGTTAAAGCAAAGCAAATGTACAGTCATGAGCCATAGTGTCTGGCACACATTAACACACAAGAGTACAATATGGCTTGAAAATTGTATAAACTAGAAAGCAACCCCAAAGTCTTAAGTGTTGCTGGTTTTGAGATTTTGAACAATATTATGGTATTGTGGCAACCAGTGTGTCTGATGGAGGGGTCTTTTCTGTTCATTTATACTGGAAAGTCTGGAGTTTCAGCTGACCTGGAACCCCCATTCCCCCCAGATTAGTCTAGATGACGAGGGGTTCACTTATAGGAAAATTCACTAATAAGAAGATGGTAATACAATAATATAGGCAGCCATGAAATAAAAAGTTTATAATAAGGGTCATGATATGACTTGAAGCTACTTTATTTATACTTTTTTGGTGAGGATGATAAATTGGGAGATGAGCTTTTAAGGAGTTCTATAATGTTAGTGCATTGCCAAAGAAGTAGGATAGTGGAAGAAAAATGAGTGAGACATAAGCTTTAGAGATTTACCTGATAGAGTAATTAAGCATCAGCTACTGTTTGCCACGGGAATTTGGTTATACCTGTACTATAATTATGTACTGTACTCGTATAAAGGAAGATTGGCAAAGTACTAACAGGAATTTCCAAATAAGTTTTCAAGAAGTTGCACTTTCTTGTGTAGATTGGACTGTGAGGATACAATGATGAAACCAGAACTAAAATAAGGCACTGTACCGTACTTGTAGTATTAATTGTATGCCAGAAAAATTTTAGAGTGAGGTGTAATGTGAGTGAACTTGTCTTTTAGCAGGAGATTGCACCAAGGAACAAGATACAGAACAAATAATTTGAGATCATTACACAACTTTCTTACCACAGAGATGCACACTATTGGGGACAGGGCTCTAATGAACTTTCAGCTACGTCATTTTAGTTCTAATCTGCCACTCTGTTATTTATCTTTGTATTCATCAGATTTTCAACAATATATCATCAGTAAAGTCATCCAATGAGGGAGTCACTGGTCTCGTGAGTATAGAGGGAGAGCAGCTGCACCTTTCTACTCCTGTCAGTTTAGGAAAAAACAGCATGGGTCTTGGTGTTAGTGATGGCGTTGGGCTGGCCATGCAGCAGCTTCTAGGTGCAACACACTCGGCCATGAAGACAGCTGTAGAGAAGGCGATTGAAGAGTTAGGAAGTGAGGAAAAAATTCGGTAAGATTTTATATATTTTTTTATTTAATGAATTAGGACATTGATATTAATATTAATTTCCTTTAGATGTACAGTATGTTTATATGTGTTACTGGTACCTAGTGTAGTGGGTAACAAGATATGCAGTAATTTCTATGAGACTATGACTCTGTGTCAGACTGGGGGAAAGTTGTTTTATCTATTGGAATGCATGAGTTAACTGATCAGTCTGCATCAGAGGCTTAAAATGTAATTACATTACTACTTTTGTTTCATAATAGCTAACAGGTTTATTTATATTTAAGATAAGATAATGTGATAAGTAGTATTGGTTATGCTGAATACTGACGTGTTCTTTATTCTCCTTGTAGAAGGTCGCTACTGCAGGATGTTCCAGTTGCAGCAGTGACTGTGGCATGGCGAGTGTGGTGGGCAGCTGGTATTGATCTTGCTTTCCACACTTGTCCAAAAGTTAGTACACATTAATGTCTTCCAATAGTGTGGTATTCACATATGACCAACCTGATACAGATACACACAACACTGCCGGAAATGCACCTTAACCTTCTTGTTCATGAATGCTACTGTACCTTCACCCACCATGAGATGAAAGTTTATATTGTGCAAATTGTGAAATAACTCTTGGCATTAGAGAAAAAATAGTATTCAAAACATCCAGTCATTTTATTAAAGAATGATTTAGAATATTTAATAGCTTTAACCATTTGGGCCCTGCCATCATATTGTATGTACAGTAAATCCTCGATATAATAGACACTATCTATAATGGACATTTTGACTCGTTCAGACTAGGGTCATATGTATTATGGACTCAGGTCCCTTAAAGTAAAAAATAACAGACCATTCGTATCCAAATTATCACAAATAATAATAACAGTAATTCTCTATTTAGCCCTATCTTGCATAATGCTGATTCTTTATAGAGCTCTTTGGTACTCTCCTAGAGTATTTTTTAATAGAAAAAGAAAATGATGAAGATCCATAATACAAGACAGAAGTAACAAGACAAAACACTCAGTACTCACCGACAGCATTCACACTTGTATACAGTCTCTCCGCCAATGAGAACATTGTAACCATGCATGCTTGCAGCCAATCAGTGCTCTCCTCTTTGTGAAAAAAATTTCCCGGTAGCATTCAACTTACTTGACATGATGGCTCTTTATGACTGATTTCTGCACATTACAGTGATTATTTGTAACCCAAGTTTTTGTTTCCTAGAATTTTTTTTTATGAAGATACATAATTCATTCAAGTGAGCTGTTCGCTTGCGCTTGACAGTGCAGCGGTCATTATAATGCACAACTTACAACCAACAAGTGCTGTATGTGTTATTAACATGTAGAGTGACTTTAGCTATTCTGTTAGCCTGCAGGCTGCCATTCTGTCACTGCAGTTTGAACGTTTTCTCGTCCTGTAAACATCAATTGGTGATGGTGCATGGTGGTGATAGTGATTGTTGTTGGTGGTGACCACCACCACTGCCACCACCGGTCCACCACCACCATTATTATTATTATTGATGGTGAGTGTTGGTGATAATGGCAAGTGTTAGTGGTGATGGTGAGTGGTGGTGGTGAAAGATGACTCATTTGGTCTCTTCAGACTATGTTGGTATATAACAGACTGCGTTCGTTATTATTCTGGATCCAGATATAACAGACTTTCGGATTCAATGGACCAGCCTTCCCCCAAATTAGTCCATTATATCAGGAGTTTGCAGTATATTTCATAACCTGCTGTACCGCCTTGTTCATATTACGTTTACACAACTTCTTGAAAAAATTATATACTGTATTCAGGAGTAGTGTCTTCATTCAAATATATTCCTAACCTTTAAATTTTTGTATCCCTAATTCTGTGAATAGTGTACTACCAGCCAATACCCCTCTAATTGCTTCATCTATAAGGATGATAAATATCCCTGCAGATATCCCATTTTAATCTTAGCTCAAATTGAGTCAGAAGCCACTTGCATGTTCTTTCATTTACCCTACTCTCTCTCTCTCTCTCTTTAATACAGAGTCTTACACATTCACTATTTATTAATATTATTTTTGAATTATCATTTCTGAATAGGGAGCTCGACAGATCTTACGACAAAAGCTATTTAGAGTGAATGAGGACATTGCCTTTCTGCTGACAGTCATGGGCCGTGGACAACAGCAAAAGGCAGAAGACGTTAATGGGGAATATCAAGAGGTAAGACTTAATTACTACAGGATTTAACTAATAAGTACTGTACACACATGAAAAATAATTTTTTGAAAAGTTGAATCATAAAGAGAGATGATTAGTTTATAGAATGCAAATTTATGAAGATCAGCAATGATGGTAAGATCACATCCTTACCAATAATAGCCTCATTAACATTGATTTTGTATATGTATAGTAGGGTCGCAGAGTATATGAGGGTTACATTCTTGGGATCACTGCGTTAGTGCAATTTCAGATATACCTGTACAGTGGTCCCTCGGTTAACGAGCACAATCCGTTCCAGCAGGTTGCTCGTTAACCGAAAAACTCGTAGAACGAAACCATTGTTTCAATGGGTTTTTGGGTAATTGGTTCCAGCTCACCGAAAATTGCCTAAATTCAACAAAAAAGGTAGAAAAGTACACTTACTTTGAGGTGTGTATGTAGAAGGTTCCTGGATGATGATGATGATGGGAATTAGAATGGGGGTGGAGGAGAAGGAAGAAGAGAAGGCATTGAGGTGGAAGAGAAGTCACCCCATGGTGCCATTTCACCCATAATATTTTAGCTCTCTTGGTGTAATTCAAGATTATTTTCTTTAAATCAACACTGCACTGCATTATATATTGTCAATATGTAAAATATATTTCAAAATGACCAATAATTTGCTTGGAAACACAGAAAAAAAGCATTTAGTTGGAGAGTCTCAAGCAAGATGTTGCCTCCACTGAAAACAGAGAGAGACTAACGCCTGTCTGGTGTGTTAACAGGCTGGATAGCACGCCAGAAACTAGTTTCTTTACCTTCAATTATGTTCAATAATTGTTAAAATGACTAAAAAAGTAAAGAAAAAACTTTTAAAATTATTGAATAGTATAAACTTCTTGATATTTACTAAAATAGTAAGGAATTTAAGCCCTAAACCGATTACTGTATTGGCGGACTAATACTACAGCTGGTGGACCGCCAAATGCAAGCGAAAACATGTTGAAGTCGGCTCGTAAAAAACTCGTTAATCGAGGGATTGCTCGTTATCCGAATTTAAGAATCTTATGGAAGGTAAATCGTTTACCGAAATCTCGTTAACCGAGGCGCTCGTTAACCGAGGGACCACCGTAGTGTATTTGGGTTCTCACCTGTATACACGAGGTCTGACAATGAAGTTCGTGAACTTACCGCGTGGTTCAACAGGTGGCAGCACTGTAACGAGTGTGAGTGGCGTGGGTTAATGAATGACTCTGTGGAACGAATTTTGTTCGTTAACCCAGGGACCACCGAGTGGTCCCTCAATTAGCGAAATTTCGGTTAACGAATTGGCTCCCATAAAGATTTTCAGTTCGATTAACGAAAGCCTTACGATAAACACGTTTTGTTGTGCGCATCAGCTGACCGGCCAATCTGCCAATACAGTAATCAGTTCTATGTTTACTTTCATTTCCAGTGGAGTAAATATCAAGAAAGTTGAAAGTTGGTCTCCTGAATATTTCTGCATTTTTTTATATTCAAATTATTGGTCATTATGAAATTTAGTTAACATATTGATAATATAGTCAGTACAGGGAACAGTTTTATGCGCCCCTCAGCTGATTGAATCACCCAACAACGCTTCTTAGTTTAACTTTGTTTACAGTGGAGTGAACATCCAGTTTGTTGGTCTCTTGAATATTTTTGCATTTTTACATTAAAATTATTGGTCATTCTGAAATTTTGTTAACATATTGATAATATACAGTGCAGAAATTATTATGAAACACGAAGAAGGCATTAGAACCAATGCACTCTGTAAAGAATATGGCATGTCATCATCGACTGCTTCTGCAATCAGCCGTTTGATATGTAAACAAAACTGCCGGGAATGCGACATACACACCTCAAAGTAAGTTAAGATACAGTATTCTATTGTTTTTTATTTATTATTGTATAGTATACTGTACAGTACAGTACAGTACTGTATTTAGTTTATATTTAATGTTTTGTTAATTCTATTACCAGTATATTGTACTTTGTATGTATATTTTTTCTGTTAGTTGGAATCAATTACCCAATATCCCATTGAAATAATTGATTTGGTTAATGAAATTTTCGGTTAACGAATGATTCTGTGGAACCAATTGTGTTCGTTAACCAAGGGACCACTGCATATATATATCCTGTTAGCCGGAACAACATATATTTATTTATTATTTATTGCCCCCAAGTCCCATTGGGTGGTTTAAGGAGCCAGATGCATATAAGCGGGGTTGTGTGCTCTGGATACGTGTATTCTGCAACCCTACTGTAATTAATTTTGCTAAAGTGAACCAAATGAGTTTTATCCTTTGTATACAGGCTCCTTTCTGAACTAAATATAATTGTCTGGCATTAGCTAAATAATATATTAAAATTGGTGTTCCTGTAGTACTGGGGTTAACATTGGATTGTACGTATTCCATTTACAACATATGAGACCTAATTTTGTTCTGATATTTGTGCTTGTACAGCACAGTACGGCATGTGATAAATAAGTCATACATTAGAAGTTCGGGGAGAGATTTTGTTTGAGATGGATGTCATAAGGTACAGGTTTAGAAGCATTATGTAAGTGTGTGAGGTGTCATGAGATGAATACAACTCAACAAAATAATGGATGGTAATCTACTAAGAATACTTATTTTACAGGAGCCAATTTTACCTCTGAGTTCAGTGCGAACAGCTTCAGGTCCTTCCTGTCGTACCACAAGACGTACCTCAGTGACACCAGTTCCTACTGCACGCTGCCTTCCTCTTCTTATGGCAACTATTCATGCTAGGGATGTTATTTCCAGACTCATCAGGCACAAGTGAGTTGTTGTGATTACTTTTCTTTAATAAAAATGTGTATCACCATTTTTTATAAAGGTATACCTCACTACAGTATTACCCCACTTTACGCGGTTTTTTTTTTTTTGCGTTTCCACGCTTACGCGGTACCCTGCCGAACACGGAATGCTCACTTTACGCGGTGCGTGTACTCTTTTATGTGGAGAGCGGCTGGTGATCCTTTAGCACCGCACCATTTTTGGATTCAACCCTCCCGCCATCTCTCCCGCCTTCCCGCCATGTTGGGTAAGCGGCACGAGTAGGTTGCGCAGTATTTGTCTTTGTTGCGTTATCGGTGACGTCATATGACGTATCGGACTGTGATTAGGCCAGGCATCCTTACCTCCCTCCCCCGCTAACTGTGATTGGGCCAAGCATCCTTACCTCCCTCCCCCGCTAGCTGTGATTGGTTTAATGTACTATGACGTGCCCCGCCGCCAGAGCGTTCAAGCCCCTTGACCTACCCGCGTCAGTTACACCCCTACCGGCTACACCGTGTATATCGGTATCCATTGTTCCATAAGAATGGCTTCCACTGGACCACCACCACCACAAAGAAACCTTGCATTACCTGGACTCACCTGACCTAAGCCAAAGAGGATACAACGTTCCCTAAGCTACGATATTAAATACAAGATCATCCAAGAGTTGGAGAAAGGAACAAGACAGGTTGATCTCGCGCGCCAGCATGGTGTTAACGAATGAACTATTAGGACAATTAAGAAGGATGCAGCCAAGATAAAGGAGCACATGAACATCACAAAGTCTACAGGTGCTTCTATGATCAAGTATTTCCACAACCAGGTGCTTCTCAATTACCGTATTTTGCAGCATAGAAGACGCACTTTTTATTACAAAAATGTGCCTTGAAAATTACCATGCGTCTTCCATGACGCTAGTTGATGGGTTGTAGCGGAGGTTCTCTTAGGGTCAACTGAAATCAGCCCCTTACAAAGACTGTTACGTCATTACTATAAAACAATTTATTTAACTAATATTGTTGATATACTGCAAAAAATACGATTATTTTCTTAGTAGGTAAGAAAAAAAAATAAACGGCTGCAGCTACACAACCCTTGCCGGTGTGCGGTTTGTTTACTAATAGCAGTGGTGCGGCAGCGCCATCTATTGAGGAATTGCAAAAGGTTGTCTGCTGGTCTCAAAGTGCAGGAATTTTTGTTTCTTCACACTTGAGTGAAGAACATAAACATTTTTTTTTCTTTAGATGTTGATATACATGTTTACATTTGCTTACCTTCTACTGATGGAAAATATTTCTCGTCATTGTCATACCGACAAAATAAAGAGAAAGAATGTAAACACTACAGCCCGCGAGACGCCGAGGTGACCAGGTGTAGAAAATGAGTGCTGTATTAAAGATTTCCACTTCTTATACAAATTTTTTTATTAAAAATTGATGAAAATGACGACTGATGTGTGTACTTGTGCAAAAAGGGCTGTACAGTATATCAAGCAACGGTTTCACTGGTGTCGGTTAGTGAGTATAGACAGTTTTTCCTAGAATTACATTTCCGAAATCAGGGTGCGTCTTCTACGATGCAGCGTCTACTACTCTGCAACATATGGTAGTTCCTCCTTATTACACTGGTACAAAAAGTGAACATCATTGGTTTCCTGAAATTTATCAACATTTCCTGCCATGTTTCCAATTTTTCACAGTAATCACCTAACCTCACAATTTTTATTCAAGAATTAACACTTATTTGTTTACAGAAATCTTCACCAGCACACCACACGAGAGCACAGTTGCTAACCTTCAAACACTTCGGTACAGCTTGGTTACACTGGGACAATCAGTATACTTGACTCATTCCATTCCCGGACACAGGCTCCCATGTTACAACCTACACACCCTCTTCTAGGACTCACTAGAGGATGTATAGTCAGCCCATAGGGCCAATATATCAGAGGAGACTGTTATAACAACTTCTGTTAACAGAAGTTAAATGTTAAACACAGACCCTTACCTTATTTCTGGCTAACAACCTCCTGACAGCTGACAGGTGTTTATTTCAAGACCACTCTTCCCATTAAAACTGGTTTCATCAAAACACAGCTTTAAAATTACAAAAAAATATATTTAACAACAAAATATAATAATTATGTGCTGTCCATCCATGTGCATACATAGGGCCACAAATCAATTCACTCAGAATAATGTTTTCTCCAAATGCAGTGCTCTCTCACTAATACAATACTCTCTCAATAATACAATACTCTTTAGACTATATGAACATATTACACTTTAGTTAACACCATATTATCCATGATTGCCAAGATAAGTATGCACCACACAAGCTTGACCCTTCTATCCTCCTCAACCTAGCTATCGAGGCACTGCCAAAACCAAAACAATGTTCCAATAATTTCGTGTTTCATCAACATATAATTTCTATTTGTTTTTAAACTTCACACCTGCTTCTTACAGTCTTTCAAAACTGTATAAAAAATCGAAATACATTTTACAAAGTTTACATAATGAAACAAATACTAGTATACATACTTATATAAAATAATCAATACTTTTTTAAAGTCTTCACCATGAGCTTGAAATATCGATTCTAAAGAAAAACGGGAAACAACAAAACTAAATACAATGGGTAACTGAAACAAATATTGAGGGAAAGGGGAGATGACCATAACAACTACTACCACTGCTTCATTGCTCAGGCTGCTAACATCCTCGCTCCTCTCCACGATCTTCTCAAGGGACTCCCCAAGACGTCTCACAAGCGTCTCATATGAACTCAAAGAGGCTTTTACAGCATTCACCACTATCAAGCAGCACATCACACTCCTTACCCTGCTGGCTCACCCTGCCCCCAACGCCCGGGCCACTCTCACAACAGACGCTTCTTCTACTGCTGTGGGCGCCGTCTTACAATAGGAGATCAGCGGAGCCCTCATGCCCATTGCCTTCTTCTCACAGTGGCTTCAACCACCTCAACTCAAGTACAGCATTTCCAGCACTTCCTCAAGGCCCATCAGTTCACCATCTTCACTGATCACAAGCCCCTCGTCCACGCCTTTGTTTCAACCTCCCAGACACACACACTTCGTGTTCTTCGCCACTTGGCGTACATCTCGGAGTTCACCAGCGACATCCAACACATCAAGGGCAGCAGCAGCGACATCGCTGACATTCTCTCTCATTGTATATCCAGCATTCTTCCCTCATCTCCACCCATGGATTACAGATAGCTCGCCGTAGCTCAAGAGAATGACGAAGACCTTGCAGCGTACAAGACATCTCCCTCAGGTCTCGCCCTCCAAGAACTCCCTGTTCCCGGCACGAACATCAAGTTGTGGTGTGACATGTCCTGTGGGCAGCCTAGACCGTTCTTGCCTTACATCCACCACCGCGCCATCTTCGACCGCATCCATGGTTTCAGCCACCCAGCGCCTTCTCATACAACGTGTCGTCTGGCCCGGCATCAAGGTTGATACTCGGAAATGGGCTGCCCAGTGCCTGTCCTGCCAGTCCTCTAAGATACATCGACACACACGGGCTCCCTTACAAACCTTTCCTGTACCCAAAGGATGCTTCCAGGTAGTGCACCACGACATCGTGGGACCTCTTCCATCATCCTGCAGCAACACCTACATCTCCACCTGCATTGACCGTTTCACCAGGTGGACAGAAGCCATTCCCATGCCTAATGCTACAGCAGAGTCAACTGTCCGCATCTTCCTGTCTGGTTGAGTCTTCCATTCGGTCCTCCCACGACTGTCATCACTGACCGAAGAGCCCAGTTTGAGTCACAACTCGTGCATAGTCTCCGACAGTTTCTTGGCACTTCCAGGCACCGCACTACTGCTTACCACTCTCAATCCAACGGCATGGTAGAGCGGTTTCATCCACAGCTGAAGGACGCCATCAAGGCACAGCACGACCCCTACAGCTGGATGAATGCTCTACCCTTAGTGCTCCTTGGCATCCGCACTACACACAAAGAGGACATGGACTGCAGCCCAGCAGATCTCACCCTAGGCGAGACCCTTCGCCTACCTGGGTTTTTCTCACTTACTCCTGACCTTGACCACTTCACTCCTGCTGACTGTCATGACCTACTGCAAACACTAAAACAAGCAGTTTCTGCATTCAAAGCTACTGCCCCACGCCAGCCTTCCCATCGCCCTGAACACATCCCTCCTCCACTACTCAATGCCGAGTATGTCTTCGTCAGGTGTGATGCTCACCTAAACCCACTTCAACGCCCCTATGACGGACCCTTCCCAGTTTCTGCACGGTCAGCGAAGTTTCTGACGATCATTCACATTGGCAGACACGACACCGTCAGCATAGATCGAGTGAAGCCGGCCACCTTACCCGATGGGCCCCAGCCCAGCGTTGCCCCCAACAAACCACGCCTGCACCAATCTGCCCACAGTTGTCACTTGCAGCACCACCTTGTCCACAACAGTTCTATGTGCCATCCTTTCATTCTCAGGTACCTACTGCTCCTGATGAGGATCATGTACCTAGCCCTGTGGACACAGACATACCACCCAGGGCCCCCAAAGGCTGTGCGCCTGCTGCCAAAAAAAAACCACATTCCCCACAGCAAAACACTCCTGTGCCCCTTTCACCTGCCTGGTTTCCATTGCTGCCTGCAGCACCCTCTTTTGCCCCTCAGGTACTTACTGCTCCTGATGAGGATCCTGCATTCGGCCCTATGGACCCAGACACCCCACCCAGCGCCCCCGAGGACTTTGCACCTGCTGAGAGAGAAGCACCACATTCCTCGCCTGTTCCTCCCGTCGTTCAACCTTCTCATATCTACAACCCTCCTTCTCCCTTTGCTTCTCCCACAGATTTTGTGTAACTCGACGCAGTCATCACCCGTAGCGGCTGAGTGGTTCACATCCCCGCCCGTTATGTCTCACATGTGTGATACAACCCTGCCGACAACAAGTTTCCTGCAGCGCTCGGAGGGGAGGTGGAGTATTGTAGTGGATACTCTCCCCTACAATTGCTAATTGGTCACTTAACATCTGCTTACCAGCCAACCAGCGGCGAGTTCCACAAATCAGCCGTCCCTTTCGAACTGTGCGGTGATTGGTCAGTTGCCGCCTTCATCTTAGCCAATGAGCAGCATTTCTCATCTTTGCATTTCGACTCTTGATCCGGCAGAATGATATAAATACCCCCCCCACCCCCCCCACCCCCCCCGGCCTCGCCGTGAGGGCAGACAACACCTAGCTTTTACGCAGAGAAGACCTTCTCTAAAAAAGCTCCAGATGGTCGGTCGGTCCCAACCCTCCCCCCCCCCCCCCCCCACCCCCTAACTTCCCTCCCTACTAGAGAAATGTTGGGTGAAAAAACTAATTTTAACTTTTAGTAACAAATAATTCCTTAGACTAAAGTTAGGATAATATAATTGACATTGCTGGATTCCTTGTAAGACCAGGAACATTTTAAATATAAACGTCATATATTTTGCACAAAAGATAACATATTTACTCAGAGTAAACATTACATCTAAAATTTGTATGTCTAATGCAAAATCTATGATGTTTATATTCAAAATGATCATCAAATTGTAAGAATTCCAGCAATGTAAATTATATTCTGGCCGGGTAATTTGTATGAATTTTATGAGCTAAAACAAATATCTTCAGTTAATAAAAAAAAAAAAATATTCTTCACACCGTGCCAGATGGTCGGTCGGTCCCTCCCTCCCCTCCACCCCCCACCAACCCTCCCTACCAGATAAATGTGTGGGGAAACCAGAATATTTACCTTTCTAGGAATAAATAATACCTCTGACTAAAGTTAGGATAATATAATTGACATTGCTGGATTCCTTGTAAGACCAGGAATATTTTGAATATAAATGTCAAATATTTTGCACAAAAGATAACATATTTACTCAGAGTAAACATTACATCTAAAATATGTATGTCTAATGCAAAATCTATGATGTTTATATTCAAAATGATCATCAAATTGTAAGAATTCCAGCAATGTAAATTATATTCTGGCCGGGTAATTTGTATGAATTTTATGAGCTAAATAGAAAAAAAAAAAAAATTTATACTTCACGTGTATATGGGTAGATGGACCGCGTAAAGTGAAAGTTCGGTTCTGGCGAGGCACCGCGTATATGAGAAATCGCGTAAAGTGAAACCGCGTAAAGCGGGGTACAACTGTACAGAAATATTTTGTTCTAAGAAATGTTTTTCAGTTATTGACACTCTTTCTCACCCTAGGTTTAAACCTTAAGTCACTCAAGAAACTTGTTTAAAAAAAGTAGAAAAATTTAGTTGGAAAGGAGTTTTAGGGAGTGTGGGCCTGATTATGCATCTAGTCCCAGGCCCAGTGCCAGCTGTCAGCAGCCCAGTGTTGTGTCTGTTCTCGACCCCAGGCTGGGTATGCCTGGGGATTGAATCGCCAACCCATGGAACAGAGGCAAGCGTTGTGTCCATTCGACTGCCGCATCTTAAGTCCATATCTAATCAACAAGCAATACAGCATATGTTAATTACAGTGTACTGTACCTCCTTAAAAACATGGTACAAACTCGTAGCTTTTTTCTTAATAATGTTAATTAATGAGGAATTTCTTTTATTTTCTTTGTCTTTGCAGTGCTAATTGTGTAGAAAACTTTACTTGGATTTCACTGCTTAGATACTCCTGGCAGTCCCAGACCTCCAAACTGGAACTTCATGCTGCTCACAGTTAGTGTCTTGTGGTTTTTGTATTAAAGAATTCTTGTTAGTGACATCACTTTGATATACAGTACATTCAGTTTTCTGATAATGAGGTACAGAGTTGCATTCCTGAGGCATATCACATTATGGAAAAATGGGAATTCAGGGGTTTGAGAGTGGTAGGTTCAAAAACACTAACATGACTGACACTTTGCTCTATGATTTGCTGTATTTTTTTCCTTAATAATTTTCACCTCTTATCAGCTTACTAGCTGTTTGGGTGGTTTGTCTGTCCAGTGTTAGTACAGAAGGAAACCAAAAGCTAAGAAACCTGTGATTTTTGGTGGGGTCACACTGAATAACACCCTTCTCTCATGTGTCCGGGCTCAAACCCTTGACACATTAGCGAGAGATATGCACGTTTTTACTGTACCACCAACCACCTTCATTGTTAGTTTTTATTTATTTTTTTATAATAACTTTATTATTCATTAATAACATAGAAATATGAAAAGGGGGAAAAAGCTGTTACAGTGTGTTATTCAACTTTACTAAGCTATAAAAAATGTATCTGTGAAGGAGGGTGAAAAGGTAAAATGGTGAAATTTGTGAAGTGTGACTTACTGAACAGTTTTTAATAATAAAACATTTTTAAATCAAAACATTTCTGACCTTACAAAATGCAAATATAACTTATAAAAAATGTGTGAGACAAGTGATATAGGGGAAATCACAGTCGGTGATAACACGTGAGATATGTATGCAGGCTGAACAAAGACTGAGGCATAAGAGGTTACCAAGTCTGACTTTCCTGTCATTACCAGATCCCTTGAGATTCATTACCAAGTCATATGTTTCAATATCAAATTTTTTAGCATATACTTGTACGTAGGGTAATACATAAAAAAAGGAAAACAGTAATTAGTCTAATAGCTTACCTAAATTTAACTTAAGTGTAGGTAATGTTGTTTGCCCTGATTCAATAATAATTCAGTCATGCAGGGCGGCTCACCACAGTGATCACACATGTTACTGTGAATTTATTCAGGGTTATTACCAAATAATTATTATTCATTACCAAATTAACTTTTCATTACCAAATTGCCATCGAGGGTAGCACCTAGAAGTGTCCACCAGCGTCTCGCCTTGTGTGATGCTACACTGAGACAGCTGTACAACTGCTTATTCCTACTTGCACAACATACTTATGTTTACTCAGTCGCATTATACCCAATTTGCATCTACATTGTAAAACAGGTGTTCCCCAATACATTTGTCACATTATAACCAATTAGCATTATTAAAACGCATGTTATAGGACAACAGACTGTACTGTTTATGGTTTTGATTTACAGTGGTCCCTCGGTTAACAAGCGCTTCGGTTAACGAGATTTCGGTAAGCGAGTTACCTTCCATAAGATTCTCAACTTCGGCTAACGAGCAATCCCTCGATTAACGAGTTTCTTACGAGCCAACCTCAACATGTTTTCACTTGCATTTGGCGGTCCACCAGCTGTAGTATTAGTCCGCCAATACAGTAATCGGTTCTAGGGCTTAAATTCCTTACCCTTTTAGTATCAAGAAGTTTATACTATTCAAAAATTTTAAAAGTTTAATATTAATTTTTTTAGTAATTTTAACAGTTATTGAATATAATTGAAGGTAGGGTCACTAGTTTGTGGCACGCCATCCAGCCTGCCAACACAGCATACAGGCGTCAGTCTTTGTGTCTTTTCAGTGGAGGTAACATCTTGCTTGAGACTCTCTTCAACTAAATGCTTTTTTTATGTGTTTGCAATTAAATTATTGGTCATTTTGAAATTTATTTTACATATTGACAATATATAATGCAGTGCAGTGTTGATTTAAAGAAAATAATCTTGAATTACACCAAGAGAACTAAAATTTTATGGGTGAAATGGCACCATGGGGTGACTTCTCTTCCACCACAATGCCTTCTCTTCTCCCTTCTCCTCCACCCCTCATTCTAATTCCCATCATCATCATCATCCAGGAGCCTTCTACATACACACCTCAAAGTAAGAGTACTTTTCTACCTTTTTGGTTGAATTTAGGCAATTTTCGGTGAGCTGGAACCAATTACCCAAAAACCCATTGAAACAATGGTTTCGGTTAGCGAGTTTTTCGGTTAACAAGCAACCTGCTGGAACAGATTGTGCTTGTTAACCGAGGGACCACTGTACACACATAAGCCAGCTAAAAAAAAAAAAAAAAAGTTTTCGAAAAGTCCGGATTCTCGGGTGGTCCGGACTTCTGGCATCCGGATTTTTGGACTTTTACTGTATTTTTTACTAAGAGGTATGCATAGTACTGTACTGTATTGTATGGAGGGTAAAGGTATTAATACGCACAGATTATTACGGTAATGTATCTTTACTAATTAATGAAAAACAAATAAACCATATTGTATCATGAATGAGGCAGTACAGTAGACGAACAATCAGTGAGAGACTACCCTTTGGGGGAGGGGGGTGGTGCTGTCACATTTACCCTCCAATGGACCCTTTCCCCTAACTTCTCATGAAGCATTTGCAAAGTAGCAGACACAGCCTACTTTCAAAAATTAACCTTTCTTGCGTTCTTTCCAGCAAACTCTTCTATCAGTTCAGAATAGCACCAACTTGATGCCAGTTTCTTTTCGATGGAGAGACATACCATATATGGCTGCGTATAAACCGACTTTTGAAGCCCAATTTTTAGTGTCCAAAGTTAGTGGGTCAACTTATATGAGGGGTATAAAATGATGACCTCTAAAATCTTGACCGTAAGTGAGAGTATTTCGTATCACAACCTTCATATTTACCTTTAATATAATTTCTATCTTTCTATTATGGATGAAATAAAGTTTTTCTCAGGAGTTTTATTTTAACGCCTTTTGTTATTGATGGCTGTGTGTGGACTGTGGTGGAATGAGCAGGAAGTCAACTGAGTTCAGTGTTGTTGTGATTGTTGGGTCAGTCACTAATGACGTTGTGTGTGACGTCATGTATTGAGTGGCTTGTTTGACTGTTTATGTATGTGTTTTGATGGTTGACTTGGTCCTTCACAACACTTGACAGCTGCGAGAGTTGGGGAGTCAACTTATATGGTAGGATACACCTCTATGACCAAATTTTTTTGCTTGAAAAAGGGGGTCGACTTATAGGCCAGGTCGACTTATACGCCGCCATATACGGTAGTTGTCCTTAGATAGCTTTTTATCAAATTGAGTTTAGAAAAACTTCGCTCCCTGATGCCACTGTGACTGGAAATGTTATCAAAATTTTATGCGCTATTTCTGCATTAGGGAAGGAACCATTGAGAGATTTTAGACACTGAAGAACTTGAAGTGCATTTTTTGTTTCTTTGGGAATGAGTTGTAGGAGTATGTACTCGAAGCTCTGAAACCAACTCTACTCCATCAATAATGTGAGAACTTTCTGTAGGTTATGTATCTAAGCTACTCTGCCGAGTAGCAACCTTGTATATAAGCTACTGTGCCGAGTAGCATCTATGTATATAATTATGTGGCAACATTGCACGTGTTATGTGGCAACATTGCCCCAAGGCTGCCATATGGCAAGGCAGTCTCAGTCTGACTTCGTGGGCCGTGAATGGCACACGCTAGTCACCACTTGTATTTCTCCTATCCGAATAAATGGACTTCAGTGTTACCCGGTGTTTTCCTACCCATCACTGCCTTCTTCAGGGAACACTTGGAACCTTCATGGCGCAGTGAGTAGGATCTGTGGACTTACAAGTGTGTGAACAATGGACAGTTAGCCGGCGATGTGCACGTGACTCTTAGTGTGTGCTGTGTTGTGTTGTGTTTCACTGCAACGTGCAGCGTTGCTCCGTTACAGTGCGTTTTAGTGATGGTAGCAGTGTTTGTATCAGTGTGTCTAGAGCTGAGAGTTGAGCATTGGCCTGTTTTTTGTGGTACCCACGGAGCACGCAGGCGTACACCCTTCTCGTGTGACATCCGGGGAGACACTGACGGTCTTGCCTCCGAGAGCCACCACGCTCTGCTGTCTCAGACACACACACACACACACACACACACACACACTCACTCACGGACAGAACAGTGGACTCTATGCGTTATTTCTGCGCTGTTTATGTCATATATATGTGGTTCGAGCTGATGAGGCGCCACTTTATATACTAAACAGCGCAGTCAAGCATAGTAAGATGGGCGGTAAGAAGGGACAACGTCAAGATGGGAGACACGACTCCCCACCATCTTCTCCTCTAACGGGCACAGATGGAGCTTCTGCGCCCACCGCCCATCATCCTTCACCTACAGCGACGGACATTGCTACAATTCTGAGGTGGGTGGACGACAGAGACGAGCTACGCCGAGAGATGGAACTTCAGAGGGAGGAGACATGAAGAAAGGAGGAAAAGTCGCGTTTCGATGCACTATTGGCGACCCTGGCTCTAACCCACCCTCCCTCACTCGCAGGTTTCGGGCACCAAGTCGCCAATATCCTCCCTCCTCCACCACGCCAGCGTCCTCCACGTACTCTTGCTACTCCAACAGCTCCCAAGGCATGTGTCCAACCCCCACCCGCCCTCTCACCAGACGTCACGTTTCAGCTTTTTCGTGAGTGGAGGCGGCGTTGGACAGATTACTCCACAATGGTGGACCTTGACAGCATGCCTCCAAACAAACAGCTCATCCAACTGCGGATGTGTTTGTCGCTGGAGACCCAGAGAGTTTTGGAGCACACGTTGCAAGTGCCTCCCGATTCTACCTCTTCAGTGACGGATGTGCTCGTCCTTTTGCAGGAGCCCGTTAAGGGTCGGAATAACGAGGCTTTGCGTCGCCGCGCCTTCACCAGCTGCAAGCAGGCGGAGAATGAATCCTTTGACGACTTTTTTGTACGCTTGAAGAGTTTGTCGGAGGAGATCGACGTCTGCAAGGCGCACAGCCGGGAATGTGAAGAAGCCTGGATCAAGCACGGGATCTTGACAGGTGTCAGACAAGAAGAGTTGGTGCAGCGACTCATCCCCCTGGACGCTTCCTCCACACTCGAGGTGGTAGTGACTGAATGTCGGTCATACAAGGCCACCAAGTCCGCCACCTCTGCCTTACGGGCCCCACCTGCTGTGAGAGCTATCTCACAGTACAAGAAGGGTAAGAAGGCGGCCAACAACATGACGGCTGCCGCACGTTCTTCCACGCCCCCGCCTAGTGCTTCCTGTGGCAGCTGTGGAAAGCAGCATGGCCCCAAGACATGCCCGGCCGCCGACGCACTATGTCGTGGATGTTACTGTAAGGGCCACTGGTCTAACACAGACAGGTGCCCTGCACAAGGCCCCAAGTGTCAGGCCTGCGGTCGCTATGGACACTACGACAAGTGCTGCCGCCAACCCAAGCCCAAAAGCCCGAGACGAGGAATAAAGCAGCTCACTTTCCTCGGGGTGGTTCGCACACAGCCCCCTTCAGATGCCCACGCAGCCCCAAGCAGCAGCTGAGTCACATCAGGAGGGTGGACTCGACCACACTCCCCAGGGCTACCCCTTCCCCTACCATCCGCATTGCCGTCACACACAGTGATGTGTCGGGTCACATCGAGGTGATACCGGACACCGGCGCTGATACTACGGTGATAGGCCTGAAGCACCTCCAGAAACTGGGCCTCACCAAATGCGACCTGGGACCACCACTGCAGCTGCAGTATTACAATGCGGACGGTTCCCAGATGCCAGACGCTGTGGGCTCCTTTCAAGCGGAGATCACTTCCGGCGACAGGTCGTGTCACGGATGGATAGACGTGCAGCCTACTCTCGCTACACCCTTGTTGTCGTGGGAGCACTGCAAGGAGTTAGGCGTGGTGCCCAGAGACTTTCCTGAGCAGATCCCAGCCGCTCGGTACACCGCCAGCAGGGTGCGTGAGTCAACGAGCGACACGCCTGGCACTGCCGCACAGAGCTGCCCAGAACCCGCGTCCACTCCCACCCACACAGGACACTCCCCTGCCCAGATCCTGTACGGTCACCCTCGCCGCTCTTGCGTTCCTGCACACGCCAAGGCCTTCGCGAAGGAGTGGCAGACCAGAGCCGAGAGCTGCGACCGCCTCGCCGCTACGCGTGCCCAGGACGCCCAGGCTCGGTATGACGACCGTGCCCGCCCTCTTCAGCCACTAGAAATTGGTGCCCTTGTCCTCGTCCAGGACCCGACGACGACACGTTGGGACAAGGTGGGCATAGTGATGGGCGTCGGTCGGTCGCGGGACTACAAGGTCAGGATGCCGAGCGGCCGTGTCTGGTGGAGGAACCGCCGCTTCCTCCGGCCAGTCCCACCCCCTGCTGCTGGCCCCCTGACCGAGGATGAGCCCCCTACACCTCACGAGGATCCGCCCCACAGTGCACCTCGACGCTCGGAGCGACTTAGAACTAAGAAGTCCGCTCAAGACAAAGACTATGAGCATGAGGGGGGAGGGAGATGTAGGTTATGTATCTAAGCTACTGTGCCGAGTAGCAACCTTGTATTTAAGCTACTGTGCCGAGTAGCACCTATGTATATAATTACGTGGCAACACTGCACGTGTTATGTGGCAACACTGCCCCGAGGCTGCCATATGGCAAGGCAGTCTCAGTCTGACTTCGTGGGCTGTGCATGGCACACGCTAGTCACCACTTGTGTTTCTCTTATCCGAATAAATGGACTTCAGTGTTACCCGGTGTTTCCCTACCCATCACTGCCTTCGTCAGGGAACACTTGGAACCTTCACTTCCTATACTCAATGACTTGTTCAAGGTAGAGTTGTGGTCAGCTGGGTACTGCACAGCTCCTATAATATGTGTTAGAACCGATTGCCAATGTTCCTCTTCTTTATTCAAGTCTTGTAACATCCGTGCATCTATGGTATTCATTGAACACAATCTTCTTTTCACACCCATCCATTTGGTTAAGTTGAACAAGTGTTCATTTGATGACTCATGAGTTTTTAGTCTTTCCCTAAAATGCTTCTAATCAGCATAGCCTTCTTTTACTAGTTTATGCGTTGCATTTGAACTTTATATTTACTACCCAGAAGAGCTCAGGTACCGGGTCACCCGCCCTGACTCACCCCCCTCAGGATGACTCTGCCTTTACCTTATATGTAGCCTTAGCACTATCTTAATTAATACAGTGTCCTTTCTTCAGCATACAGATAATTTCCTGGCTAAGGCAGCCTCAGATAAAGTGTTCTATTAAAGGGAATCTCCTAGGTCACCTGTTCCTTCCCCTCTGTAATGAAATGGGATTTTAAAGTGAGATCCTTTCCTGTTTGGATAATTGAGTAACCCTTATTTTATACATTGTACTGTTATGTAACTTGATTTATATCCTGATTGCTAATATGTATTACTAATTTCCAGGAGTTATTGACTATGGTTATGAATACAGTGGTTGTGGCCGGTCGGACTTTGTAATAACACCCACTACTGAACGTACTATGCTTGCTCTCCTCACTGCTGTTATTGCACACACACCACCACTCCTGATTGGTTAGTTTTAAAGCTAAGACAACTAGTTCTATAAATATTGAAATAAACCATTGTCTGTAACTAGCATATTATTGTTACTTTAAGAATAAAGTAGACCCTTGATTATTGTGGTTTCTTGATTGCAAATTTATGTTATTCATGATTTAGTACAGTCGTGTCTAATCTTACGCGGGTATTACGTTCTGATGAGGGTACGTAAAGCCAAAAATGCGTTTAGTCAAAATTCCCCTAGAAAATTCCTTAACTCACTCAGAAAGTACATGGTTATACTGTATATATATCTGTCAATAGTGAATCTGGCAACTCGGCTGGTTAGACCCATTTCTGTTTAAATGTGCATACATAGAATGTGCCAAAAGATTATAAAATAATTTTCATAAGGTCAAAAACATAAAGAGAATTAATCATTAAGTGTGTAGAAGCAAGCACTGAGGGTGGGAGGGAGAGAGCTACAGCTGGCGTTTCCTCACTCACTGCTCCGTTCTCTCACCATCATCTGCTGCTAAATGGCAATGCAGTATTTTTTCCTTTATTTATTATTACTTATATTTTTTATTCTTCACATTTACTGGTACAGTGTATATTATTTTATGTACAAAAAATAAGTTCTTCCATACGCATATACTGCCATGCATCCAGCTCGTGACACAGTTCAGACAATCATCCAGCTCAGCTGACTCACAGACGTGTGGTGGGCACCGTGGTGGGTGTGTCTGCCATGACGTCACATCGTGCATTTAAAGCCCAGTAACCCACCGCCTCATAATACATTTACAGTTAACCCTCACTTTACGCGGTCCCACATTCCGCGTTTCCACGTTTACGCGGTGCCCTGCCAGAACCCAGGATGCTCACATTCCGCGGTGGGTGTACCCCTTTACACGGGTGAAGTATAATTTTTTTATTGAGCTCATAAAATTCATACAAATTATCCGGCCAGAATATAATTTACATTGCTGGAATTCTTACAATTTGATGATCATTTTGAATATAAACATCATAGATTTTGCATTAGACATAAAATTTTAGATATAATGTTTACTCTTGAGTAAATATGTTATCTTTTGTGCAAAATATATGATATTTATATTCAAAATATTCCTGGTCTTACAAGGAATCCAGCAATGTCAATTATATTATCCTAACTTTAGTCTGATTTATTATTTATTACTAAAAAGGTAAACAGTCTGGTATTCCCACACATTTATCTAGTAGGGACGTTGGTGGGGGGAGGGAGGGAGGGACCGGCGACCGACCATCTGTTACCGTGTGAAGAATATTTTTTTTTTATTAACTGAAGATTTTTATTTTAGCTCATAAAATTCATGCAAATTACCCAGCCAGAATATAATTTACATTGCTGGAATTCTTACAATTTGATGATCATTTTGAATATAAACATCATATTTTTGCATTATACATAAAATTTTTAGATATAATGTTCACTCTGAGTAAGTATGTTATCTTTTGTGCAAAATATATGACGTTTATATTCAAAATATTCCTGGTCTTACAAGGAATCCAGCAATGTCAATTATATTATCCTAACTTTAGTTTGAGGTATTATTTATTACTATACCTGGTTTTCCCCCAAAAATTTCTCAGAGGGAAGAGCCAGTGAGTGTAGTGTGAGAAGAGGGGGAAGGAGTCGTGTCCATTATTTGAATGGACATTAACTTGGCGACTGTATTTCTCTATTTCTCTTAAGTATTAATTGTGTGCATGTACCATCATAAAATTAAGATGTTATTTTTACTAGAACATAGGTATTGTGTTGGAAAAAGTGGAGTTTGGGGGTCAGCTGGTCTCTATTTCATTTAATCCCATATGTTATGTTATTCACTTTACGCGTTTCTCACTTTCCGCGGTACCCTGTGGGTTACATTAACCGCATAAAATGAGGGTTGACTGTACTTCTCACATAAGCTTTTTATTTTCATATTTTATAGTTTTATATTATATTTCCATATTTCTAAGCCACATTAGAGTATTGTAATTATTTTTCACAACTTGTATTGTTTCATTGCAAGTAACAATATATGAGGTAGCTGGGCTGGTGCGTCAGCCACGTAGTTTATAGTCAAGGCCTAGAACCGCCCCCATAAACGTTCACTTCTCGCACATATACACCCGTGCTCTTCGCTTTCTTGTTTTATATTATATTTTCTTGATCCTTAAGCTCGGGTTAGGGTGCTGCTGGCAGTAACAGCCCCCCCCCCCTCCCACGGATAAACCTAGAGAAAAAATATCAACTTTTCCAAAAATAATAATAATAATAAAATATATAATAAATAAAAAAATAATGAAAAAAAAAATGGCAGGAAAATAGGCGGACGTTCTGGAATGGTAATGCATGGTGCCATTGTTACATACAGTATAATGAAACTATAAAGTTGTGGAAAAATCATTTCAATACTCTAATGTAACTTAGAAATACAGAAAAGATAATATGAAACTATTAAATAAGAAATATGAAGAGCATAGGTGTGTATTTTGT